>MU882550.1:0-22014 GCA_036418205.1 Ostertagia ostertagi
AACCACAACCCCTCTCAATGCCTACGATACGATCAGTTCGAACTTAATCAACCTTCGTCAACCCTAAATACGACTCCAATTCCCGAAAAACTGCAAATAAGACTCCGTGGGGCTCGGCTAGACGGACGGTTGACCCTCTCCCCGTCGGTCAATTACAAGCCAATGTTTGTTTCCTCGCAGATTGGTACCAACTAACGGACCACTAACAACACAGTCTGACCTGTCGCCAAGATAAGCACGTTTCGTAAGCGATATTACGGGGCCAAGACAGGACGCTATTGTTGAGGCGGCGACATTCCATGAGTAATTGCAGCCTGCTCATTGATTTCACTATCGTGTACCACCGAAAAAATCTAAGTCGTCAAAATTGCAGCAGCAGTTGCCTATTCGAAACTACCTATCAATACTTAACAAGTACCATCGCACTTCGAGCCAACCAACTTTCATCATCATCAGATCCAATACGGAAGACTGTAACGATATGTTTATATGTTTTACCGCATAAAATAAACAACCTAAATCAACGAACAAGTCTATTACGTCAATAACTTAATATCGTACACGCATAAATAGGCCCAGAAATCGCAAAAAAATTCAAAGCGTTCAAAAACCACATTTGACAACAGAGAACGGACCAGATTAACATGAATTTCTTTTTACCGTGAATTCAACAGAAATACCAGGAACAGTCCCTATATATTCTGGAATACCCAGTAACAACAACAACCATTTGAAAACGAACACCTTAGCTACGGCTCCAGCGACAAATCACATAGCCAGCTTTGTGCCTTTCTTCACCTCCGGCTGGTTGCGGAACACTCCTCGCTTGTTCTTGCCCTAAACAGCGCATTAGTACTGCTTCCGCTCCGAAGAGAAAGTCGAAACAAAAAATGTCACATTCTGGATCTGAGATTTAGCTATATAGCCATTTTTGAGCAAGACTTGATGTGAATGTGATAACAGCAAGTTAAAATTGGACGAAGTGGAGCAACTACCCTTTAGCTGGACAGGAGCGACATACAATAAATTGGTCGTACCAATCACCACACGCAAAATGGTTTCCTCACTTGGAAAACTTATACATCGATTGTTTTCTTAGAAAAAAAAACCTGGTGATCTAGGTATCCGTGTGATGTTCATTGACAACACATAGCCTTTTTCTTGCTCCATGTTAAGTCAGCCGTCATAAGTACTGTGAGTTTTAAGAGTGTAAAGAATCCCTCCCTTTAAAACAGCCGTAGAGTAAGCCTTGAGGCGGGATCAATTTGCCGAGTGTTTCTTCACGCAACGAGGGCAACAAAGCACGTAATAATAGTCAACAAACAAGAAAACTTCAGAGATCATGAAAACAAATCGAAAAACAAAAAAATCGTAAACTTCTCACCTTGGAGACTTTCTTAGTATCCACCACGATCTGTCTCTCACTCCTCTTAATAACTGGTCTATTTTCAGGATGCTTCACTTTGTATATGCGCACCAGCCAATTCTCTGATGTGAAAGCTTCCTCAATGTACTCTAAGGTGATATCCTAAAAAAAAAATGAAGAAAAAGAGAACAACTTTCAAATAAAACAATTCCCGACCTTCTTTCCAATCACATATCCACGGGTTCGATCAAACCCTTCTTGATTGTAACCCATCCTCACATCAGCGAAACGATAGTACGACATTTTGTACATCAAACAGTTCAGCATTGTTTCCGATGCCTGAGCTCCCACGCTGTATTCACCCGATTCTGTGAAGTAATTTGCTTCCTAAAAGAAAGCCATTTTGAAGACTTTGAGAGGATATGATCTCGGTGTCACACAAGTATAAATCTAAGCTGTTTTGAGTATGGCCTTAGCTTATCAACCATTTGACATGTGACGTTTCTTATTGTCTGCGCCTTAAACACTGATCTACAATTTCCAAATTTTTCAAATCTACAAAATGTTCTGCCGGATTGTAACGAAGTTCTTTCTTGCCCACGCTATCTTGCATGTGACTGAATGGGAGCGCCCGTGCAGCCGGTTCATGGTTATGAGCTCCTAAGATAGACGTTCCGAAATGATTTCTCCACTTTACTACTCGTATAACTTCGTATAATGTATGCTATACGAAGTTATGCTGGTTTGAAATATCCGTTTTTTTCTCGAGTTTCAAGTCGAAAAAGGGTAGTCGCGAACAATCGTGTGCAGCCAACTAGAGGCAAGCTTCGATGAAACGACACTGTTTAAACATTTCTAGCTTATCCATAAAACCAAAATGGGCAGACGAACAAAGTTGCCTAGGAATCTATACCGCAACCTCTTCCCTGTGAACCTTGATTGATACCGTCGCGCTCTCCTACCACATAAATCCGCTAGCGAAATCTAGGCTAGTTTGAGATCACCGTTTCAGAACGCATGAAAGAATACACGTATTATCTCGAATGGCCATGGCGACATGAGGGTTCTCCCTTGAAAGCATGGCCCCTTTCTACAACCGAACCTTATTCGCCTTCACACTTTTCTCTCACCTTGATCTCTTTTGGATGCTCTCCTTCAGCAATTCGAACCATCCACAAAAACTTGTTGATATCGTCACCGGAATAACCAATCACTCCGCCGAAAATCACCAGTACATAATCAACATCCAGTTCTCGCATGATTTCATAAGCGGCCGGTTCACTTGACGACATGGCTTTTCCAACCTAGAACAAGCGTGACACAGTGAGTCAATTATAAAATATAGCAATAGCCTTATTTAGCAAAACGTCGAGATTCCTAAACTCGAAAGACGTGTTCGACTCAATAAACAGTTCTCAGAGAAGTTACTGTTAGTATTGGCTCGTTAATCAGATTTCTCATTTGCATGATTGCGTAAGAATAGGATTAGCAATTATTCAATTAAAGTTGCTCCAACCGAAAGCAATGAAAAACTATTGAAAAAAGAAGCAGTGATGAAATCCAATTATTTGTTCAGTTAGTCAGTTCCTGTTATGGGAATCACGAACTTGTAAAAAAAATACTCCACATGAGCAAACTGATTTTCGAAACCATCGTCAAAAAAGCAATGTGATTTAACCAACCAAAGCGATATGCGAGTTATTCCAAGTGTTGTTGTCAACTAGAGTAGTCCGATTTGCCATTCCAGCAATCTGATACCCATAATCCCACCACGACATTATTCTCGCATCATCAGCTGTGTTCTCGCTCAACCAGTGGTATGCCTCACGGAAATCATCCATAATGATGCGATCACTGCAATTAAGTTCACATTATAAAAGTCCGCGAGTAAAGAATAGACTGATTTCACAAGCATACTTCAGTTCTCACCCTTGACTATTAGAGCTCTGAAGTACGACAGAAGGATGAGAGTAAGCGTTGCTGGTCACATATGTTGCGTGAACGACAAACATTAGAAGGAAGAGCACCAGTACAACGCTCACTAGCGATCGTGTGTTGACTCCAACGGAGTCATCAGACGAATCAGATGATGCAGCAGTCTGGAATTGGTCCACAATATCTCACATATCGAACTTAAACCAACAGGGTGGAATTAGCAGACCGATGGCCAACGATAAGCATTCTATGCAATATTCCGAAAATTCTAAGACTAAATCAACAAAATGAAGCTGTAATTGACTTTCGACAAACAACAACTAGAGAGGTAACATGTGGCGTAACGATCCATGACGGCACCTATTCACGACATACACATTCAGCTATACCTTTCCTTTCTTTGTCACTTTGTCGTACATCTGGCGATCCGAATCAGATTTCGTCGAAGACTTTTCATCATCACGTAGATATCTAGAAGAAGAAAGTTAGCTAGAAAGAAAGAAAAAAAGAAAGATTCTGTACATCCATACAGATATGATGGACAGCGGAAGAGCATTTGAGTAAGCATTGAATGGAACCTGATTGCATTCAGCAGTGACATATCTATAGTTTTCGAAAAAAGCTGAAGTTCGACTCTACCATACTAGCTAGATGAGGTAATGCTACAAGATGAGCGGCAAGGAGAGGGGGAAGCATTTGGAAGCGATAGTTCGTGTGGATTACGGTCGAAGGCCACTGTGTGCTTTGCACCACCCTATAGTCACATACTCCAAATGAGACTGTCCAATCAGAGCTTTACATCGCATATGATGACTATCTTTCAATCTGTGGCTAAAAGGGCAACAAATGAAGTCGATATTTGACATGAAATTGGAAAACGAGTGCAAACAAGTTTAAAATGCTAGGATCCGAGAAAAAATCAAACAGCTACCCATCCGGGCTTGACGAAGGGTATTCTGCACAAGCTCAAAGAGTGAAAAATAAAATAAAAAATGAAACGACTTGGAGAATTTTCGTACTTTTCGAAAGTGTAGGAGAAGGCAATTCCTGACAATACACATACAGCTGGAGTAAGTGTTAACATGAGACGAACCATCACACCAGCAAAGTACACAGCAGTCACAGCGTAAAGGATAACTAAACAGAAATTTGTCTGATGCAGCGAACCCACACAGAAAGGAACATTTCTACTCACTGAAGACACGCTCGTCATTCACATTCTTCACACAGTACCACACTCCTACTGGAAACACGGCAGCTGTGATTTGAAGGTCAAAGAAAAACGATACCCAAGTCGTGGGTTGATGCTCGGAGACTGACGCGATGATAGGAATATGAATCTGAAGGAACCAATGGTGATAGTTCAACATGGAAGTCAAAACAAACTAACCTTGGCATAGCCAGTGTCCCATAGGGAATAGAAACGACCGGAAAACGGAGCAACGTAACCTAAAGGAAGATAACTACCGAAAGAACTTTAGTGACAATGAGAAGATACGGTGAACAAATGAATGTCTGATAAAGTATTTTTCAGCGTGCACAACGTCAAAGTAGTTATACAAAGGTTAGAAGTCATTAAGGGCAGCCCATTGGGATCACGGTAGAGGTAATGAGTGATACCGAATGAAAAAACAGCCCAGAACCCGAGAACTAGGACCCCACTCTTGCCCGATGATTCCCGCGAAGGGCCATGCTGATCACGGGGCATATCTTTCGTTGCGAATTGCGTGTGGGCCCGCGCCCCTAGGGGCCTTACCGTCTGTCCACTAGGCAAGATTCCACCTTTTCTACTTTTGTTCGTACCTTAGAATCACCCCTTTGGAGATTACACATGATACCGTAATCAAGAAGGCGGCATCAAAAAGGGTTTCTTTGTCTGCAAGTTGACCTCCCAGTAAATTTGATCATTTCGTGTACTAGCACGAATAGTGAGTGGTCAACCCTGCTCTGCGAACACGCCATGGAATCATTTCTAACTAGAAATGCCATATCCTTACCTCCCCAAACCAGAGCAAAGTACACGACGAATGCTAGGCAACCAACTGCAGTTAGTCCACCAACGAATAGCGTCATAAACTGCTGACGCGATATACGTTGACGAGCGTACTGCATTGCGGCAACAATCTAAGAACAAAACATAAGTCAGATTTGAAAGAAAAGTAGATGTGATTACGTACCTGAAGAAGACCGAAGACGCCAAATGCAGGCATATGCTCGGATGTGCGGACAGGTTGAAAGCCGACGAAAGGAATCTGCATCGATAATACTGTGGCAAGACAGTAGAAGGTGGTATAAGCGACGAACAGACGTGACGAATATCGACCTTCAAAGTAGCAAATAAGAGCTGCCTCTTCAGACGGTCCAAGAATTGTAAACTCACCAATTAGAATCAGAGCAACAACATGCAGAGGAATAAGATTGATGATGAACACATAGCCTCCCCAAGCCGATACCATATAGAAATAAGAAAGCGCGCAGAAGGAAGCCCACATCACTGAGCCAGTTTTCAGAGACTTCACCCATAAATAGTAAGTGAACTAAATACGAAAGCTTTAGAGTAACACTTGAAATGAATTTCGCATAGTTAAAAATGTACCTGAAGGGCGAAAATGGCAATTCCCTCATTGTCATAGGAACCAGCCACAGAACGGCTTGTATATCCGGGTGAGATGGCAATGAAGCAAGCAGCAAACAAACCTAAAGTCGTTACAAATGTCTTATGATGGTAATAACTGCGTCATGTGAGACAATAACATTCGTGTTAGAAGGCCTTTTCAGTAGCAGTACCACACCACTAAATCTCACCAGCGCCAGGTGACCACAATTCCTTCGTTAGAAAATACGTGGCAATCGCAGTCAAGCCCGAGAACGTTGGTGCCAGGAACACACAAATTTCCCTGCAAAAGCGAAACACTAATGCACCGAAATGAACATGTACAAATGAGATAAACAGCAAATGTATCAGCAAACGCTTATCAATAATTAAACCCTTGAAATACTCTTAGAAACGATTCAATTTCAATATGATTCAATCGCAAGCGGAACAGAAATAATGGGCATTTGTCAACGTTTCAAACTGACTAGGAGGCCTGTTAGGATAAGTTACCTGATGTGGACATGGAAATTCAGTGTATCAAGAATCCAGTGGATGAGACCCGATGTGACCATCAAACCCGGATACACCTAAAACAACTAGCAGGTATTAAAAGACCTGAACTCATATTTTCTCATTTTTCTTTACAGGAACACAGTCACTATTAATCAGACTCAGTCCGACTGGCAATAACGATAGGCAGACAGCTGACTGATCACCGATGAGATCATAGTAGCTAATCGATTAATTTATACTCTTCTAGATCGCTGTGCCTTGATATTTATTGCTATGAACATGGAGGCTTCGGCATACCGTTCCACCGACGATTCTTCCAAGAGGATACCACGCTCGCTCATCGAACCAGTTGAGAAAATTATAGTACCCATGTTGAACCATGTGGGCGGTTGCACGGTAATTGAACCTAAATTTTTACAGCCTGATATTTAGGGTACAATTCTTCGAATCCTGGAGAATTTTTTCTGCACAACGCTCACCATGGATCGAACTCATGAATAATCGACTCGAATCGGACAATGGCGAATAGTCTCGAAGCGAATCCAACGAACCATGCCAACGACAAGATGGCGAACGTCAGCAGCGAAGTTAACCCCAGCGAGTTCCCTCGAAAGAAGCCCGTGTCAGTCGTCATTACCCTGAACTGAGAAAAGTGAAACAGAATTGCAATTCACCTGGAACAAAGCAAAGCGCAATTATTAAACAATGGAATTGGCCACAATAATAACAAATGACGGGAATAGCTTCAAAACAAGCGTAGACACTGATAGACAAAAAATTCTAAGAGGACAAAACAAAAAGCTGAGAATTCAGAATGGAGGAATCCAAACGTTCGTGGCGATCGGATAAGCTAGTGTGTCATTATAGAACGTGCTTGTGAAGACTAATTCAAGTCAAATGGGTCAAAATGTGAAAAATCCATTAGACCAGAAAAGAAGCCAAGATGCAAATTGTTACGCAAAGCAAGCCGTTGTGCTTATTGCTAAGTGCACCCATTTATGGCCAGCATGCTGAAACGCACAAAACACTAGAACCGCATGTTCGTGGACTGCCAACTCTAGAATGAGAGCAATGGTTTGTATGTATGTTAACAAAAACAGTAAACGTCGAGAAACGACGTATAAAATAGCGAAAGGATTGACAAGATGAGAATTGAAAAAAAAACGAACCTACATACGCTCGCAAGAACTCAAAAATGCTGAGCTGTGGTAATATAATATCAACCTGATGTAGGTAAGCGCTCACGGCTAACGGCGCTGACATGCTGACACAAGGCTATTAGGGTCTCATTCAGCTTCGGCGAGAAGCTGGGGGAGACTGTATTATAACTTCAGTCCGGTACCATTCGTACCTAGTAAGTAGCTGCCCTCACCCCCCACCCCCTAGACTGCCTTCACACCCCCTGGCTCACGGGGTCCCGTACATCGAGAAACCTGTGCGCCAGGGGGAGTGTAGGCAGTCTAGGGGGTGGGGGGTGAGGGCAGCTACTTACTAGGTACGAATGGTACCGGACTGAAGTTATAATACAGTCATGGGGGGAGGAGTACTGCGATTGAGCGCTCTAGCATTTAGAAACACTGGATTGTTATTGGAAGTTGAGGACCAGCTACAAAAGAGAGGAAGACCGCGGGGCCCATGAGCAATTTTCGCTTTCTCGGGGACTTCTTCCCCTTTCCTATGGGTTAGTACTAGCTGCTCACAAAGTAATTATCAATTTTCATAGACTTCTTTGTCATCCAGCACAAGAACACATAGAATTACACAAAACACCTCAAAAACAATGTAGGAAATAAAGCCAGAGCTGACAGCAACTGTTAACTTTGAAGGGCTCCTTGAGCGAAACTGTCACTAAAGCCGATCCATAAACCCATTCCCCCTCCACGCGATGGAGAAACCGGTATACTTGCGTAGAAATTTGCGTTTTCTTTTACCCTTATTCTACCACACGTGGACAATATCTCGATCACGGCGATCCGCAGACAGGCTGATGGTGCAATCACACTCAGCTAGCTGTCAGCAGGTCGCAGTGCTTTACTAAGCGGAGTCGCCTTGCCAGTTCTTCTCCAGACTGCGCGTGAAATGGAGACTCACTATTTCTCTGAGCAAGCTGAGGACCTAAGGCAAGGCCCAAGTCTACGGCATCTGGCCAGAAAACCAACGTGGAAGCATAAGCTAAGCCTAGGTCAAATGCAAGCTCGAACTAAGGCGTCGATGATCGCAATCACATGACGAGCACCTCTGGGGCCGTAAGGTATGTTTCCCGAAGGGTCAGTAAGTATGCTTCCCCGAAGGGTTAGGGGACGAAAGTTCCTTTAAATTTTCTCTGTAGTCCCAACTGGGATTGTCCTGATAAAGGGCCTACATCTAATATATGTGTGTAGCTTAAAGTAAGCATGCATTGAAAATAAAGAAACAGTATCGTTCAAAACAAAAAATTTAAAGGGACTTTCGTCCCCGCAACCATTCGGGGAAGCATACCTTACGGCCCCTGGGGCAGTACTGCAACTTCCCCATACTCTCCCTCCATTGGAAATGGAGTATCAAGTGACAGTGAAGTTCAAGATTCAGAACATTGCGGACTAGCAATGGTGGAGGTGCAAAAATTAGGCCGTTGCTAAAGGTACATGGAAACTGTCAATGAGGCTTACAGCTGACGGTGGTGACTTTCTTTAAATTAAGCCTCCGGAACGAACGACGGACTTCAGTAAGCCTGTCGGGGCGCCGAACATTGCGGAATGCTGAGTTCCACTCATTCCTGCAGTCAAATGTGATTGATGGTAAATCATTGTTGCATGAAGCGCCATCTACATTGCTACTACCGTTGCAGTTTTGGCCTCTAATCTATCAGCTTCTAACTACGACCAGCTTCTAACTACTGATCATTGTTCAATATGCATCACTTGTTAGTCTCAAATGGCAAGTGGACTCAAGACCCCTCAAGATCACTTTTGAAATCTGTTTGAGCCTATAATTATGACGCAAGGGCTATACAACTTTTAAAGAACGTCATTTATCTTGAAAAAAGTCCTCGCGCCACTCGGCAGAACCAGTTCCGCAATTCATTCACAAAATTATTATTTGTCAACGGGTAAGTGAACTTAATTGATGATGCCGTTATCCAGTACAAATTGGACGTGGATTAATTCCAGATGGGAATTCCGCAAAGAGAAGGGCATGAAGCTTCTTAGACACGCCATTTTCACGGCGAAACATCACAATTGCGCGAACTCTCTGAAGTCGCCATATAAAAAACCTTAACTGCTGACGTATCGATAAGTTCCTAACGGTGAAAGCAGCTGATTAACTGCCTTGAAATGAAGCAATAGAACGGCAAACTGGGTATGAGCTGTGACCTCGATTTGATTGCCGTGGCACACGTCTCTTGAGCCCTTTAAACGAATCGCTGCGGGACCCACACCTGAACTCCGCTGTGGGGTGGCTCCAGCGGCACGAAGAGTTCAATCTCAATCCGACTCCAAATTAATCGTTATTGGCATCTAATAGTACTCTACGTCTGAGAATCCGGTGGATTTCGAGACGGCATTGTTGCTGATGTTGTCGTTACGCTTTCTAAACCAGTTTGGAGAGAGAAAGTCGGCGGACTTTTTTCCCCTCGCAAGGCTTCTCGGTCTTTGAGAAAAAGTCCTCCGAAATGCTCCCCTTACTTGGAGTAAAGAAGGCTGTGATAACAAGAATTTGCTGGACGCTTCTTTTGTTTGTGTTGCTTATATTCGAAGTGCAAAGTAATTTCTAAGTCACTATAGTTAAACAGTGTCTCATTGTCAGTTGAGTGTTAACAAGTTCTTACAGTTTGGTGTTTAGTTTTTGTTGCCTTCCGAACGCATGCACGGCTATATTCTCCGTTCTAGATGTTTGATTTTTGAAACGGGTTTCTTCAGTTGTTGTATTTGAAGACAACCTCCCGTTGTGATCCACAACACCTGATCGCTTTAAGATGAGCAATCGAGAAAGTTCCAATACTTAAAGGACTTGTGTTCGAAACGGGATTTTCACTTGTCAGCTAGGATTACCTTAAAACCTACAAAGGTGCTCCACCTGTGATCGCCGCGCATCCGAATCTTGGCTTGGTGATCGTGACGGCACTTAAATGTCCTGCGCTTCATTAGTAACGCGATTCGGGGAGTCCGAGATTAGGTATATTCAGGCGAATGGAAATTACGTGTTTAATGGAAACCGATTGGGTCAAGTGACTAACGAGATTGTGCCGGTTGCAATAAGGAACATATCTTATCCCCAATACCTTAAGATCTAAGTCAGCCAGGGCGAGGGGAATGGTGATGGACAGTTTATTATCTCAGAGGATACAGAAATAACAGGATAATAGACCCTGTTTTGCTTTACACGTATATATTACATTTTGTCCCCTTAGCCTAGGAGGAGGGATGGAATACAGGTCCTAGATGAGGTCCTAATCCTACTCTCCCGGGTCTGTGTCGCTGGAACTGAACGCGAATTTTTCGCTTTTCGCAGCGCGAAGTTTTTTCGCTGCGGGAACTCCAGGTCCACTGACAATCAGGGTGGACCTGGGGTTCCCGCAGCGAAAAAAGCTTCGCGCTGCGGAAAGCGAAAAAGTCGCGTTCTGTCCTAGCTACTCACACCCACACCGACTCTCCGCGGGATATTCTGAACTGCAACTATCTTTGTTTCACTGATGTCCTAATCCTCGATATATTTCTCCTCCTTGTCGAATATTCCGCCTAAGTCGTGGAGTATGAACGCGGTATAAGTGCGTTTTTGGTGTACACCGTGTCTTGTTTAGGCCATATGATGTTTAAGTCTATGTGGAGAAGTTCAACTTGAGCAACCGGCGTCGAGAAAGGAAAGGCCGTGCTGGGCCAAATGGCTGGGTTTTGGCCGCTGTGTGTGTGAGTGAGTAGCGCCACTAAGTGTCCATAAATGTCTGCATTGGAACCGAATTTGTTGAGAGAAAACGAAAGACGCTCGTATTTTGCAAATCTGGTGTGTATGTGATACCATAAACATCTACTTGCATTTGAGAAAACATTATTGTATCAAGAACAGAACGGGGTAGTATGCCGGAAGTCGTCTTGTTCTCCACGTAGGAGGTGCAGGTCAGATCTTAAATCTCGCCCAGGCCAACAAAGCCTTCCATCCATTCTGGATCGGGTAACTGCTACCAGACTCTGCGGGGGAGAGGGGGTGTAGAACACCGTCTTGTGCAGTTAGCTATTGAAAATACGATTCTGCATTGAATAAGGGTACGTAGCACAGGAGCTCGGGAGGAGGGGTGGGGGAAGGAGGGGGAGGGAGGACACTCATTGTGCTTTCCAATACTCAAGATAAGGATTAGAGCGCTCACGACACGTAATCGACTCATTTAAAGTATACTTCTGATAAGTATCGGTGTAATGTGGAAGAAACCCTGAGATTCACATTTCCGCCTGCCATGAAAAAGTCCAAGGAAACGGTTTTGGACTAGGAGTATGGGCATCATTGTCTGAGCCACGGGAGTGGATATCTTTGCCTGAGCCTAAGGTAGAGGAGTTCCAGGGGGTGTGACTCGTGAGACAGAAAACGACTTTTCCGCGTTTCAACGCGCGAAATAGTTTCGCTAGGAGAACCCCAGGTTTACTTACACCAGCGGTGGGGCTCCCAGACAATACCTAACCATTTGGGCGCGGCCGCGGCGAACGCGGCCGAGTCGATTGTGCCCGCGAACCGTTGAAAACGCACTCGAGGTGCCCGCGAACTGTGCTGTGCTGAGTTCGCGGGCACCTATCAACTCGGCCGCGTTCGCCGCGGCCGCGCCCAAATGGTTAGGTATTGTCTGGGGGCCCAGCGGTGGACATGAGACTCTCGCAGCGAGAACTGTTTTGCGCTACGAAGCGCGAAAGTGTCACTTTTTGATCGAACGAACCACACCCACTCTCAAGTTGGATGTGCTAAAGTTGAACAGGATATGGGTTTGATGTGTGGAAAACAAGCCGTCATAAACTGATTTTTTCTTCAATTATCAGAAGCAAAGCGTACTGATTTATCACTAACACTCAGTACAGGAAAGTACAAGGACTTCGGGGTCTTGTTGCTTAACTGCATGTCACAGTGCAAATTCTGTTGGATTAAACAAGCAGAATCAATCAAATCGAATGTGTTTCAAGCCTCTTTGCTGTAATCTCGGTGTCCCTCTTTTTTAAACGGATACATTAGTCTTCATATGTGATTAATTCTTCTGCATCTAACATGTTTCTCATAATGTGGCTCTTGTCAGATGAGATACGCTGCTTCGAAGAGTTCGTCTCTGTCAAAAGCGTTCCTAAACATCTCTATGTTCCTACGCTGCATAAAGCTTCCTCTTTAGGCATCTATTTGTATCACGCATACTATCAATAGTTTCGTCGCCTTATGACGTAAGATTGAATGTGCGACGCGCCTGAAATTGGTCAACCATTGCGGAGTCGCGCCACGCTCTCCGCCTTCACTCGCAACGCAGTGGTGGAATGCGCAGTTGACTTGTTCAGTAACTGCGGGAGGTGTGAAAGCTCATGCATAGCAGTGCTCTTATTTTCACGTCTCTGATGCCAATTTCCGTTTCCGAGGTCGATAGATAAGTTGATCTGAGTGGGATTTGTTATATTTCTGACTATGAGCTGAACCCTGAGATGCGCTGCCCACCAAATCCGTGCCTCCGCCTTTTCTTTCCTGAACCTAAATTGGAACAGTGCGGATAATGGGAAGATTAGGGCACCGTGAAACGGTAGAAGGAAAATGTGCCTTGTGGCAATAAGGGTATTTATGTCTGATTCGAATACTTCTGCAGAACTCCAGTCTGGCCATGCTATCACAAGGATAGATCACTGTATACAGAGAAAGTGGTTTCTGGAGGCATCCCGTCCTCGATTCACGTGACTTCGACGGAAGCCTCAAGCGCCCTCTCAATTGTTTAACGCGTAGCTGTGGTGTTTTTCTGATTAGTCATCAGCTTTGCCTATTGATTTGATTCTGTTTCGTTTCGGTTTTCCAAATCGTCACCATCTTCCACTAATTCTCAGTGCTCAAATGTTATGTTTGAGGTTACGCGGAGTCGTGAGCGGTGTGCACTCAATGCTCGCCAGTGCTGGGCAACTTCAGCAAAATGGGGGTGACTGGCATATGGGAGCACATGCAAAAGTATGCAGAACAAATTCCGACGTCCACATTACGAAGCAAGACCTTAGCGAATCGGTGAGTTTTTCTGCAAAATTAGGAAGTTATCATACTACTGTGTATAAATGCACATGATACCAAAAATCTGATGCTCCTTAGAGCTGAACTAGAGGGGTACAGGGTCGCTGGTTAAGGAGAATTCTGGAGAAAACGGCCTAAACTAAGAAATGGGACTTTTTTGCCTCCGTTTTCCGCTTTGAATGACCACCGAACAGGACGAGCTCGTTTGCACGTGCTAAACCCGGAAATCGGTATCGTGCCAGCAAACATCTGTCGTTATTGATATAACATCGTCTTTTATTGATAACGCATCGCTTAGAATAATTTAAAGGAACGCATGTAGCATGAAACACATTCCTAAAATGTAGAGCAAAATATGATCATACCGTATCATCATTCGACTAAAGCCCAAATCTTCCACTTGGAAGTGGCCCTCGCCACGGCAGTGGCGTTCATCAGGGCTAGCGTTTCCCTGGATGAGATAGGTGCGCCGTTTACTGCTATACAGGTCCCGGGTCGGCACTGTTGCACTATCACAATCCCAGTAGGGGCGAGAGGGGTTAGAAACATCAATTTTTGGAGCTGGCACCAAATTGGTGCCGTTCGGCGCCAGGACAGAATCTCACCAAATTGAGTGTAAACTGTGTGAAGGGGTTATTTGGGGCCCTGATTACGAATATGACACTTGTTTTTGTTGGCGCTATTCGGCGCCTATTTCCTGCTCGTCTGCGCCCTCGCACTAATTAGATCGCAATCAGGACTAAGCCTTTGAGAGTGGAGGGCTCCAAAGTGAGTAAGCCACTCACCCTGCCATACACTTGAACTTCAGCAACACCGTGCGTGGTTTTCCCATTCCGGCGCCTCACCTACACTAACCATAAGCTTGTTCTAGGCTTATAAGTGAGAGAATTAGGAAATAACCGTCAAACAGCGCGGATGGCCTGAACGAATGTCATATTCGTAATCAGGACCCCAAATAACCCCTATACACAAGTTTACAGCGAATTTGGTGAAATCAGTAGTGGCGCCAGCTGGCGCCAAATGGCGCCAATTTGGCGCCAGCGCCAAAAATGGATGTCATATTCGTGATCAGGACCCTCGATAACCCCCATAGCGAAGTTTCAGCGAAAATTTTTTTGGTCCATCTCACCCTCAGTGGGCTTGTAATAGTCCAATAGTCTATTGCGGGTCTATTGCCTGGGGTCTATTGCGGTAAGAGGGGGCATTGCGGTGCACAATCTGCTCTAATGCCAGTTTGGCTCAAGGAGTCCTTTAAGTTACGAGCTGCTATCAGCTTTATTCCTACGTTGTTTCTTCTGTTTTCGAATATAATATATTTGTTCCTTTGTTTTATCACATAGTCGTCTTATGAAAAGTCACTCTACTTAGTAAGCAGCTTGGAGTGTATAGGAAGGATGGGGAACTTCCCAAAAAAAAACCAAGCTCATGTGCTCACGAACCCCGGGCTTCCCCTCCCCTTCAAGGCTGAGTCTTCAAAGGCAATCCTCGGGATTCGAATCAGTAGAAGGAAGAAAATCATGAGGCAACTTGTAGTGTTCTTCCCTACAGGGAGCGTGCCACGTTCGTCGCACAAAATGCGCGGTTAGGGCGCTAATCGTTAAGGGCTGCAACCATCGGCCCTTATTGCAACGCTTCCCACCCACCGCATTGATGTGGAGATCAGCGCGCTCTCTCGAACGGCGTGCTCTCTCGCGTGTTTTGTCTTCTTTGATCGCCCTGTCTCGCCGCCGTACTACATCCGACCTTACTGGAGGTCAAGGCCTTAATTTTAGCGTTCCTTGGAAGGCCAGCGTTCTTTTGTACATCTTCCAAACCCACTTCATCCCAACATCCACATTTCATGAGAAGTTTTATTTTCCTTCGTCTTCGTTGGGAACGTAAGGCTGGTTTTGCGCGGGAAAAGAACATGAAAGACGGCCAGACGGCCATTATAGAATGTTTGTGATCATTTTCTATCGCTACTAAACGGGAGTGGGTAAAATCAATCCCATCTTTGGAAAAGAAAGTAATCTAATAACTTCTCACATTTTTTGCGTGCTCGTTAAATTGCGCTTGTGGGCTCATCTTCGGAGTCGTTGCAAAAAAAGCTAAAAATTGCTACCCATCCGCAGCATATTCTTGGGCTGGTCGGTGAAACATCAGATTTGAAGAGTGACGCTTATAAAATGCCGCTTAAGGGCCGCAAGATGTGTTGCCGCAAGTAGCGATTTGGCTTTTGCCATCTGATGAGCCGCGTGCAAAGTCGTTATAGCTTCGTCGCTTTCTAGTGCCTTGTGATATCCGCGCAACGGGAGGGGGTGTTATTTGTAACGCATTAGCTGTTCGTTCTAAATGGATATGAAATATGGCTACCGTGGACTAGAATTTTCAGTTTTCGAGTTGGAAAGAACGGTAGCATAGTTATGAGTAGCGTCAAAAATTCTTATCGAATTATGCCAGCCTGAAAACAAAAAATTGTCGGTTCCAGATAAGCATGGCAAAGATTCCTAAGCAGAGCCGTCCGTTGTTACAATTCCAAAAATGTGATCCTCCCTCTTTAGAGGGGTCTCGATATGCCCCCGCTCACCATTGTAGTATTCGAGTCTGAGACTAGTCGACACAGCCCAAGCTCCGCCACTTTTCTTCAAAACGACCGCCGGGGGAGGAGGGGGTGAGCAATGGACAGAACCGATGAACTTTCTAATTTCGTCTATTTCGCATTTCTTTCTAAAAGTTCTTACCAAAACCTGTATAACACGATCTCTCCACTCCATGACCACGACTCCTTCGCCTTCCGAAACGACCTTCTCAAACTTTTGTCCTGCACCAAGCTCAAATACGACCCTCCTTGTTGGGAAATGCACAACGTACTGTTGAGCCTGTCGGAAGAGACAGCAAAGGGGCTCCGTCGTAAATGGGTGATACTATGCATCTGCCGAGCCTCAAACAGATAGGAAATACACTTGCAATAAGAAGTAGGTTACTGTGGTAGTAGTAGACTAGTGCGTCTTCTGATATTTGTATTGAATTCATCGCTAAAAGGCGCGATGCATTCAGAGCAGCACAACAGTTAGATCAGTTCGCGTCTGGAAATTGTAGGAATTAATGAGAAGCACGAGTTTTGAAGTAGCATCTAATAGTAACCTCATAGAGTAATGGTTGACCCTGGCTATGAATTTCAGAAGCGGGAAATGCTTTATCTTGTGATTATATAGCCTATTTCGTTATGAATCAGTATTTGATCATTTTATTCTAGTTGTTTCCTCGGACGTTGCGTCTTTTTTTTCCAGCGAGCTCAATGTGTCAAAATTGATCTAGAGAAGACGGCGAAAAAAGAATCATTAAGAAACCGAATCAATCATATTAATTCAGCTGTTCAACGCGCGTTCATTATTCATCGCGCGCTGCTTCATTTCTCTGAGTATTTATAATACAGGGTGTGATGAAAATTTTGAACTGAAACGAAACTGTAACTATTGGCGTCGAGGGGTAGTTTCGTTTTTCT
This sequence comes from Ostertagia ostertagi, assembly GCA_036418205.1. Taxonomy (NCBI): domain Eukaryota; kingdom Metazoa; phylum Nematoda; class Chromadorea; order Rhabditida; family Trichostrongylidae; genus Ostertagia; species Ostertagia ostertagi. Next base: position 17,101 of record MU882550.1, read on the forward strand.
TTAAATACAATCATTAATTAGTTACGAGGGATCCTTGTTAAGATGGCCATATCTGGCTTTACGAGTCGTCGCGAGGTTGTGCGAATCACTTCATGTCTGGAGCGTCATATCTGGTCACATTCTTCAATCGAATTCAACGACTGCAGGAAGTAGGAATTCGGCCAGTTGTTGTTTTCGACATGATTTCTCCTGAATTTAATAGTTGTGTGAGTTTTTATTGAGTTATTACAGCTACTTCTGTGTTTGATGTTAATATTTTACAGTCGAGTAGTGGAAATTCGCATATAAAGAAGTCCAAACGTAGTGGCGGTAACGGGTGGAATCTTGATGCGCATAACGAGTTGAAGAAACGGGTCTATAATGCGGAGGTATGTGACACACTGTTCTCTCTTAGTCACTAATACAAGGGATCAAATGCAAATAACATCTCTGTATATTATTTATAGCAACTTCTTAATAATATGGGTGTTCCTGTTGTCATGGGTAGTTCCGATGGAGAAGCCCAGTGTGCTCAGTTGGAGCAGGCTGGCCTCGTTGATGGATGTATCACTTCAGACTTTGACTTCTTTCTGTATGGCGGAAGAAACCTATACAAGGTAAGCTGACCATTGAGTAACACCGTTGTGTATGTATCTCGCCTCTTTTGTTTTTATTTGATCTATCACTAAACAACTAATAAGTTCAGTAGAGAGTCAAGGTCAGCAGTTAAGATGTGGTGTCTGCAGCGCACATCGCTTGAATTACATAAGAGTCTCACTGGTTACAAGGCTTCTGTCAACCAGAGCGTGAGAGTGTGGATGGAACAGCATACGCTCTGTGTACTTCTAACCAGGAAAGACTCTCACCTTCCCAAGGCACTTTGTCCGTACCTGAGTGAGAGGATAAGATCAGGATTACTGGTAGCAAATATGGAGACCAAAACTGCTACGTGGACTTTCCAAGCAAGTTTTGAGCGGTCAAAGTTGGCAGGAAGTGAGGCGTCACTATATGAGGCGAGCTGATTCCACGTCAGCATTTTTATTTTCCTCTGAAGCTTTGCCTATACGGGTAAATAAGCCACCTGATCGCGAATCTTACATTTTGATAAGTGGCCATTGTGTCATTTCTTAACCACAGTTTTTTACTGCTTTTCTTGCCAACTTTGATACCTCACAACTTGCTTGAAAAGTTCACGTATCAGTTTTGCTCTCTAATTTGTGAGGAGTGTTCTTGACTCTATCAATCTACCTAGGCCTCCATCCTAAGTTTCATGGGAAATTAGAAAGCCTGTCCTGGTAAAACCAAGCCTTTCAGATAGAGAAAGCAGATGGTCTAATAGTGCGCATGTCTGAGAGCTCCTAGACAGCACTACAAAGAGCTGAATTGCCTATCCTTCCGGTTTTCGAGACAGAATTCTTCAGACAAATCTCACTCCTAATTTACGGACCGTGCAGAAGCTTCCATTCTAGTGACATTTTCACTTAATTTGAACGCTTAAGCAGCGTGCCGATGGTGCGATCTTGTGATTCTGCGAACGCCGATTGTAGAATTGAGTCGCTGTAAGGTCATGGTTCTTGACCTGGGATTTTGCCATCTTACTGTCGCAAAATCCCTAGATCGCATACGCTGCAATGCGTGTCGTACACGTTACGATACTATATATATATCACTTCTTTTCTCACCATATTTTGCAGTGTTTCGACACAGTTCAAAAAAAAAACGCCACACAGTAGCAGAGTTGGAGCAGAGACGCTCAAGTTAAAGTAATAAAAGGAGACGAAACAATTGAATTAAGGAGAAGATGAATGAACAAGCCATAGTAAGAGAAAAGGACTTGAAGACAATCGTGACGCATCCTCCTCGCCTTACGGCGCATGCTCCCAAGATTGCATGCTCGATTCGTATTTTCTCCTTCTTGAACCTCAAGCGAACTGCAAAGAGATCGCAAAATATCCGACCTATAAAGCTATTTGCTAAAGGAGTACTGCGCTGCAGCGTGCGGCATGTTTGCGCCCTTTCACGGGGATGGTGAATTTTGCCAATTGTGAATTCTGTGGTGCACTGAATGTGGGTAGATTGAGGGTGAAAGGATGGAGTGTGGGTCAGTGCAATTTGGTCAGGTTGCGGGTGGACGGATGCCGCTGGTGGATACCTCGCTGAGAGGAAAGCCACGCGGCGACTGCACGTCCCCTTGCACAACTACAGGCACACCACCGAAAATAAACGTTACCTGTCCGTGACCGAGTTGCTCCGACCGCGTATGCTCAGTTGTCTCTTTTTTTTGCAGAAGGTTGCCACCCGCTCCCACATTGCATGCGCGGCTACCTTTTTTGTTTTTCAACTGTTTTCACCACCTATTTTTTATTTTTTACATAGTTCATCATTCAGTCTTCTAAGTCTAATCGGGTCTTTGAAACTTATCTTGAGGTATTTTTTTTTGCTTTTACGAACCGCTAGGGAACCCCGCCAAAAAGTAGTATTTATCGTATGACTTTTCCATAGGCGTTGTCAAGTGGGGTTTCAGACTCTCCCAAGATGTGACCGGTGGTTGCGGCCGCGTATCAGACGAAGGACGTGTCATATGTGAGGATTGAGTTTAAGCGTCAGCATTTGGAGTGTGGAGACGAAATCTCCAAATGTGGTAGATTTGGGTGGAGCAGAAGAGTGAAATATCGCTACTTTAAGTGAGGAGAGCCAAAATGAGTTCCTTGAAGGAAGCGACTGTGCTAAGGAAGCGCGTCATGATGGGTCTCTCGAGGCTTATACGTCGGAGCAAGCTTCTTTCTTGTCGCTGCTCATCCATTTCGAAAATGAACGGGCAATTAAGGGGAAACTACTTTGCATATTCTTGACGGATTTTTGAGCTTTATTTCGCCATTATTGCACTATTGAGCACGTCCACGGTCCCTCTGAACTCAGCACCTATCGTAATCGCTGCCTTCCAATTTGACCAGCAATAATATTTTCTCAAATTCTTCGCAGAATATCCCCCATTAAGACGAAAAAAAAAGCAAACGCTGTTCTTTTTTCTTCTAATTGGATGAAGGATCGGTGCTAGTTCGCCGACTAATGGGCGAAGATACAGTGGCCGATGTCAGACTTTGCGATTGGAGCGATTTTGCACCAATTGCAGGAGCGACGGATCGCTTGAGCGATGCGAGCGACGGGAGATTTACACCGCCGACCAACGATAATTCGGCGCCATCAGTTCGTAAATCTCCCGTCGCTCACACTGCGAGCGACGGGAGATTTACCGAGCGGCGCCGTGTGTATCGGTATTCGGCGGGGTAAATCTCCCGTCGCTCGCATCGCTCAAGCGATCCGTCGCTCCTGCAATTGGTGCAAAATCGCTCCAATCGCAAAGTCTGACATCGGCCAATGCGGAGTTCCTGTGTACATTCTTCGTGCTAGTTGAATTATATCAGCTCTCCAAACTCAGTATTTTCGTATAACTTCGTATAATGTATGCTTGAGTGTCTTAACACAATTTTCCGAATTGGTTGTCGGTCGAGTTTCACGAATCGGTTTTGCGAAAAAGGACGTTGAAGCATTCGTTAATCGCTTGTCCATGGACAAATTTGAGCACGCAGTGATGAGTGTTGGTTCATGCATGTAGCTATTGTGGACTTAGGCGTGGCGTCTCGAGCTAACACGGAAGGATACCCATGTCGACACGGTGGCATATGTAATGGAAACTATACTCAGAGATGTGTTTTCGGACGCTGATCTCGAATCCACTCTCCAAATTTGCGAAACGATTCTCTGAAAAGTGTTACGGAGGTTGTTTCGAATGAAAGCCACTGTAAGAGACTCCGGCAGAGCTCGGCTTCCAGCGGCGGCTTGGCCGAGTGGAAGTGGTAGTGTTGGCGGCTGTTCTTGTAGTTGGTAGACGTATGGAGGATTGCTGGGCATGGAATTTTTTGCTTTCTGTAATTAGCGTTTAATTTAAATATAAAAAAATTATTCAGTGTTGAAATTTTCACTGCGTCCAAAGCTAACGCATGTTTAGAGGGGTTTGTTTAACGCATTCCACTTTTTCGTAATGTTTCGACCACTGCCGGGTGTTTCTACGCCACGGAAGTGACGTATATCCGACGATGGGCTAAACAAATGGGAGATGCTTGCTCAACGGACCAAACTATCTTTGAAGGCTTAATTCTAGAAAGCTGACATTTGGACCCAATTTCGAAACTCGGTCTACAATGAGTCGTAGGTGTTATCCCTAGCCCCAGCCACTACCCTCCTGCTCCTCCTGGGCAGCGAGCGTGTACATGAAAAAATATCATATTAATCTTCGGATGGCACGAGCAAGTAGAGCAGGCAACTATATCTCTTTCGCACAATAATGACTGAAAGTTTAATTCAATCCCACGATCAGGCTCCTGACAGTGGGTTGATGGATAGATGACTGCCCACATTTTCGACTCAAAATTTTAGATTTGGACCAAATGTTGAAAGGGGTGTTTCGACGCGCTGAACACGAATATCGCATCTGCTTGGCACGAAATTGCCTTACGCGTGCGCTACGGGTGTCAGAGGCGGTCACTTGCAAATGACGCGCACAGTGCTCGAAGCTCTTCGCCAGCTCTGTTTACTTGTGCTATAGGCAATCGCTGATAACTTAGCATGGATAAGAGTCCCTTAAACAACGTTCACAAGAAAAGCAAAAGTGGGAACTCGCCAAGAACTCGAACTCACGACCTCTCGTTCGTTGAGCCGCACCGCTGCCACTGCACTATCTCGCTTCATAACTACGTTCAAAGAGTCGTTTCGCAGATTTGGAGAGCAGATTTGAGATAAGCGTCCAAAAACACATCTAGTGGTGTATGTCTCGTTACAAATGGCCACTTCGACCTGGTATCCTTTCCCTTGTGAGACTAAACCCACAAAGTCGGACCCTGACTTGGCTCCGGCTTCACCGACCTTCGAGGAACT
>MU882552.1:0-10618 GCA_036418205.1 Ostertagia ostertagi
CCTTCGAAGAACTCTCCCGGCTGCGACTCGAAAAAGTTGGGAACCCGAATATTGACGTCATCGCGGTTACTCAGTCTCCTTCCCTACTAAGGAAAGCTACGCTGACCTGAATAAATGGTGAATGGACGGTGCCAGATCTGGGCTAAATGGCGCGGAAGGCAGAACGTTCCAGCTTAACTCCTCGATTTTCTGCTGCGCTATTTTCGCAACACACTCCGCTTGGCAAGTGTCGTTTTGCAGCTGCAAAATTTGGTTTTGCACCGATTTACTCTACCAATCACTCGTAAATGACAGAATTGCAAGAAAATTCTGATGAATTTCGCCTTTGTGCTTCCTGCCTCCTTTTAGAAAACGCAGCGGTCATCGCAGGCACTGCCGCAGGATAGTGCGCCTCACTGTCGAGTATTTCGCACAGAACACGATAGAACTCCTTACCCAATTTCCATTGTTTGGGTTATGTCACATGCACATGTCCACACGATGTTTCTGACCAAACGTCTTCAAACAAAAATTGTGGCTTGAATTCAAACATTCACAGGCAGATACAACATCGTAAAGTGCAGTTGGACACAGTCTCTCGAATGAGTGCACCCGCCTTGTGAGAGGTTGTGCTATAGCTCAGAAACTACGATGCAAATAGGAGCGACATTTCAATCTGGCCAACCTAATAGAAGGCGCACATCGTAACAAAAACTCAGGACAACATTCGGATTGGAAAGGCATGCGCTTGTGTGACGTGCCTCTTCCACACCAGTCAAGAGCTTTCACCACCTTCTCAAACCGCAAACCCACTAGGTGGATAATGTTGCCCGGAAGTTAATGTAGCTACAACTACTTGGAAAGTTTGCTTTGTTCTAGCAGGTTTGTATACATGGCTGCATAAAGCCGTGTGGGCAGGGCTAACTATCTATGGGGCGGAGCTTCCCCAGAGGGCGCTTCGCACAAAAACTGGTCAAAGAGGTGGCATTCTTGATACTTTTATGAAAAGATCTTACGTTCTTTGTACCATGTAACAACTAACTGAAGAATATTAACAAATCACGTTATGAAAATCAAAGAAAACCAACCACAGCGTTGCTTGCAGAGATGGTAGCGCCGTCGTTGGCGTATGGCTCCGTTATTACCCAACTGACGCCGTCTTCCTGAAGGCAATACCGATTTGACATGGTTGGAACTGGGAAAGCTGTGATGTGTCCAACCTACCTGGATTCTAACTCTCAACACCTGGCTAGGGCTGCGAACTCTCTCATCAGTTGGATTGAGCGTTAAAAGAAAGACCTGATGGAGCACAGGATGCAGAGCCACCCAAATGTCGCCTAAACATCTATGAAGTGAAACGTGAGAAAGCGACCAGTTTGACTCTGATGGGAAGCGCCAAGTACCAAGTAACGTACACCTCAGACTAATCGTGAACGCACAGCACTAGTGCGCCAAATACAAGTGAGTAAGTTGGATGACAAATATTGATTTCGCTAAGGCAAATCTATCATCAAACCTACAAATCGAAGACATCTTCAGCCGATTTGGCGGCAGTAAAGAAGTTGAGCGGTATACAAGGTGTGAGAAAAAAGACGAAAGAAGAGCGAAGAAGGTCAAGTCAAAAGACTACGGGTGCCGGATCCGAGAAGGTCCTGCAACGGAACAGGTGTTTGAGACAAGGATTACGCCACTAAAAGTCAAATACACATCCTGAGATCATTTCTACTTTGTGTATATATCATTCCTTATTTGTTCGTTGAGTTAGTCAATGAGTGCCGCCAATATCTATTGATGCATAAGGTAAGCGAAAATTATCGACATAGGGTATCGCCATGCATCGTTCGGTCATCACAGGGCCCGGCGCATTGGGAAAAAATGATAGATGCTTAAGAGAGCTTTTTGTAAGAAATTCTTCATGGTGGCTGTGTCGGAAATGTGAGACCAGATAAACGTACTTGTACAGTTATAAGGCTGAGTCACTAAGTTGGAGCAAGCTTGCAGAGATGAATTCTACTGATTACAGGGCGATGGCGAAGGAGGCGCGCGAAGCGGCGCAAAACACAGTTTATTGAGAGGATCGACGACTTCAAGATCGGCTGCCCCGTCCCCCCTCCAGACCCAGCGTTTCCGTCAAGACTGCTATATCGTTCTTGCCTTGACACTATGCAGCCGACCCAATAAATATGTCTGTTGACTGTCGTCTATTACGTTAGAACAAGAAGGATCCTAATATCACCATACTTTACTGCGCATTGTTCGGGTCTTTGTTCGCCTAATGTATATGTTTTACGTTGATAGTTTGTTTCTTCGCTTAATTACCCATGTTTGAGGTAAAAGAGAATAAATAATTTTCCGAAGTCGTGTCCGTGTCGGTGAAGTCGAATACCGCGTGGCAGTCGCGAATATCGGTGGAGTTGTCGAATTTATTTTATGGTGCATCGCTACGTTGTCGGAGCTGGACCGCAGTTCTAAGGTGAGGCCACATTTATATAATCGTGCGCCAAAAATTGCAATTAGTTTAGTTTTTTCACTAATTGCGCCAAATCATTTCATTACTTAAACTCTCCTCTATTTCTTTTTTTGCTCTATCGGGCGATCAAAAACACAAAGTAAGGGCACAAGGGAAGCCACAAGTTTCCATTTTTTGAATGTGAAATTTGCGCCGAAGAAATCCCCCTTCTTTGCAACCTCACTTCAACTACCTCTTGAAAAATCCACAACCCATTTGGAAATTCTTTGTTTTTCTCTATTCAGAAGAGCAATTTCGAAGGGGGAAATCAGAATTGGCTCCATCTCTCTCTCCTTCTTTCTTCAAAAGTGGCGCACTTTGTTTATCGTACAGTATTAGTGCACATTTTTTACAAGAAGCCTGTCTAATTAAGGCACATCGTGTGAATTTTTCAGTTTCAAAGTTTTAGAAATTTAGCTTTCTGTCTGTTTTTACAGCAATTAGTGCACATTGAGCTTTTCCTTTGAGCCTGTCTTTTTGAGGCCTGTTTTTCTCTGTTTTTTCTCATTCCCACAACAGTTAAGAAAAAAAAACAAACTTCCTGCAGTAAAGCATCCCCTTTTTCGGAAATATCAATAATTCAGTGCTTTAAAAATACACCCATGTGCGCCACCTCAAAGAAAGGGAAGAAAGCGGGCTCAAATAATCACATAACAAATTCAACACAAAACACACGCTGCAAGAACCAACTATGGCTCGACTAATATCCCTTAAATCACAAGAGACCCTTCTAACCCAGTACTGTGATATCCTCCAAACTGTTGTCAACAAAAGCGAGGAGTGCACAAAGGATCGCTGGGCGCCATGGGACGCAGTGAAATCACAAAGGACCCAAGCGACGGTTTGGGAGCTGGGCGCAACGGCGAAGCTGGTTAGCGAAGCACTCGCTAATTTTACAGCTACAATGGACGCACTAACTGACCCACTTCCGGAAGAATACAACAAGAAAGTCCAAGCACAAATTGAAGAAACGCACACAACTCTGCAAAGAGCCCAGAAGCTAGCAATAGAGATGGAAGCGAGCCGCATCAGCGCCCGGGATCACGCCTTCACGAATCCAGGAGTCAGTTGGCAACCACGCAGCAGGGAGCGCCAGGCCAAACCTTCCACCAATCCCTGTCCCGATCTTCACTGGGAAAGAATGGGAGTACGAAAACTTCTGGGCTCTCTTCGCAGCTAATGTACACAACCAACCCTCACGCCTTTACAAAAGTTCAACTACCTACTCAATGCTCTTCGCGGAGAAGCACGTGATTCAATTCGCAGATTCGCCGTCACCGAATCCAACTATGAACACGCCATTAAGTTTTTGCGTGACAAATATGGTGATGAATCACGGCTAGTATGTTGTCTACAGTCGCGCCTCGAGAGCGCGAAGGCACACAACACATCGCTCGCGGGACAACGCATCTTCTGGAGCAGCTCCTACCGCTAGTTACGCAACTAGAAGAAAAGGGAGTCACACTGAATGGATCCTTCCTAGTACAAAAGATTCTGGCGAAATTCACCAGCAACATTCAGCGCAAAGTTTTGGAGCACCGAATGGCCTCACCCATGAAGGAGGATATGTGGAAAATGAAGGACATTCTCACCGACATCGACAAAATCATAGACACAGAAGAGCGCATAAACCGAATGGTACACAACCTCGAACAGGACAACCGGATGCGCTCAGAAGGCTCACAGGGTTACAAAGTACAAAAGACCAAACAAAAAGGGGGACCTTGTATGTTTTGTAACTCTCAAGAACACAAAGCGGCAATGTGTCTGAAGTGCGACACGATACAAGGAAAGAGAAGATTTTTTCCGGGAACACAACAAGTGCCTAAATTGCGGAACAAGTGGACACTTCACCAAGGATTGCACAAAAGAAGGATGCAGACTGTGCGATGGGAAAGAAACATCACCACACCTTATGTCCACAGCGCACGAAACCGAACCCAGCAACAGGCACAGAGAGACGGAGATCAATTCTCAGGCGGAACACTTTCACGAGACACTACAAGAGCGAAAACACACAAACAGAGAAATAAACAATGCGCTGCGCATATGAGACGGCGGTATCGAGCTATGCGAAGCGGGAGTACAAAGACAATACCTACTTTCACAACAATACCTACTTTCCCTGCGAGAAACACACAAGCGAGAGACATCAGATCGTCGTCTAGGAGGAGAGATTTCCACAGTTAGCGAGCGTCGTCCTGGTTACCAATCCGATGGTACCAAGGAATGAATGGAAAATGGGTCGGATAACAGGAGTTAGACACGGCACCGATGATGAAATAAGAGAACTTGAGGAAATAGCTGTCCCTCAATCTGGTGATCCTTTAGAGATCCGTAGTTCGCGCAGAAACACAAGACAAGCACTTCAGACACGGAATTTATTGCCGGAAAGTCAATGGAGGCTTAGAGAAATATGATGGAACGGGCACCCTCTTTAACTGGAGCCCGGAAACCCAGGAACTACGCGCAGAAGAGAAGTTGACAGCTATACCGTAAGTTAACGGCGAGCTCGACGAAGTGGTTTCTTTTCCATATTATGATCCTTCTAACGATCCAAACCACATTCAGCAAGAGAACATGCTTCATGAACACAGAACACACTTATAAGAGGACACTACCCCACTATACTCACGTTGCAAGGGTTCGAGGAGGGCGCACAGAGAGTTCTATTCAAAGATTTTTGAGCAACAACAAGTCAGATAGCCCCCCCCCCCCTAGAAAAAGTTGCTTTCGATCATGAAAATGCACACGGAAGAAAAGTTTTTTTTTACCATACCATACTCCCTTACCATACATGTGCAAGTAAGGAGTCGGCACTCGAAAACAAATTCAAATTGAGGCCATTTAGGAAGAATAACGTCATAATTCAAGTATGAAAACCTCGCAAACAATCGAATTACCCACCAAAATGTTTCAGATTATGGAATACAAGGAATTGCGCGAGACACAAGAACAAATCAAGCACATCAACGAGTACGTTACTCGAATCCACACAGCAGTTCTAGAAGTCAAAGCAATACTGGAGCAGCAAGGTCAAGCAAAACCAGAATCGGAGGAGGGGGGACAGCTCCTCGACGGAGCAAAGCGAGAGAAAGATCATCGCAAAAAATGTGGAATTTTTGGAGGAGCTGCAAACAGACGATGAAATAGAAGGCGAGGACGTTGAAACGGATGCAATCTCGGAAAGAGAAACCATTCAGCATCGTCAAGATGAGAGGAAAGCGAACCAATCGATTGAAGAAGACATCGAACTAAAGGAGGCAGAAATTTCCGAATTAGAAGAGCTGATTGACCAGCTTGAAAGAAAACCCACGTGCGCGTCGCGCATGTTCGGGCAGGAAAATCTTCGATACGAGGATAAGTTGGTAGCCTGCGCATTTTGCGAGGCTATCGGTGTCCATTATTCCGACGCATGTCCATTTATTCGTACGGTAGAGGAACGGCAGAAGATCCTTATTGAAAAAGGGAGATGCGAACGATGCTTGGAAAGGGATTGTACGACGGAGAGCCTTACGTGCAGGAAGTACTACAGTAAGTGCTTCCACTGTAAAAAGGAGGGCCATCACTCGGCCTTATGTCTCTTCCCAGAATATAGTGACGACATCCAGGCGAAAATTCATAACGTATGTCAGTACTTGTATGAAGTGAGAGTACTCCGCCGCGCCAAGCGGGCCATTCTCCGTAAAAATTAAGGCAAATTTCCTTGATGCACCGATACTACGCTTGTTTTTGATTCTTTCCAAAACGACAAAACGCACACCAAATTGAGGGGCGGAATATCGCGGTTTCGCGATCATAAATAGCAAAGGTGTGAGAAAAAAGACGAAAGAAACAGCAAAAAAGGGCTCCAGGTTAAAGCACTCGGGGTGCCGGATCAGAGAAGGTCCTGCACGGAAAAGGGTGTTTGAGCGGGATTCGGCACCCCGAGCCTAAAATCAAATCAAATTGATTATTTCTTACTTTGTTTCATTCCTTTTGTTCTGTTTGAGTTATGTCAAATGAGTGTGCGCATAATATATGTAGTGATTGCAATAAGGTAGAGCGACGATTCGTCATGTGGGTATTCGAAATGAATCGTTAGGGTCAGCTACAGGGCGGCGCATTGAGAAAATTGATAGGATCGTTAGGGAACATTTGTTGTTAAGAAAATTCTTTCATGATGCTTTATGTTGATGTTCGGGTTTATGTTGTTCGCTAATGTATATGTTTTACGTTGATAGTTTGTTTCTTCGTTTAATTACCCTAGTTTGAGGTAAAAGAGAATAAATAATTCTTGAAGAGTCTATCCAAAAAAACATTATAATTTTGGACGGTGTACTAACCTACGAGGCAACAACGCGAGCAGATAGACGAGAGAATAGACTCGGAATGAGAGTACATAGGGTACGAGCGAGACGGAGACGCAAAACACTCACGAGGGGGGCGTGAATGTATGCCATGCACAAACCACTAACGCATTTCCCACACGACATACCCAGACACGGTCTACTCGGCCCGGTTTTTCCAATGCTTCTGATCACTGCGAAAGGAACTACTTTCTTACCGGACTCTTCATCTATATGCATTCCAGCGGGTGAGGATAGCAAAGAGATCTGCGTTCGGAACGTGAGCGAGAAATCCTTCTCCAATTTGTACACACGAATATTCTGAACATGAAATCAGTGGAAATCTAGAGAAATGAGGTAAAATGAGGGAATACGGATCTGATTCGAGTCACTGCCAACCTCGTTAAGCATGGAACCGACGAAGACCAGCTGCCGCCGTCGATCAATGGCGAGCGCTGAAGGTGAGGAAAGTCGAGACTCTTGCAATGAGACATTCCGCCCATCGAAGAAGTACAACGCACCGAAACTGCTCTGAAAGAGATCTCATATTAAGTGCTTATTCGAGAAGCTTCATAGCTTGCAGGACATGCGGGACCGGATCGCATACTGACCAGGGCTACAAGCCTCGCACCCATCCTGAGTGAATGGTACCTGTGTGATCTAAAAAATCCAGCATAAGGCCACAGTTGAAGGAGTCTTTTACTCTCAAATTAGGAACTGCGCGTTCCGGTGAAATTTCAAATTTCTACATCATAACCGAATTATTTCCCCACATTTGAAGGCAAATTCTAGGATCACGTGGTAATTCCATTTGAAGGACAGTAGGAATGCGAAGTGAACCTCAAGTCGAAAAATTTCTTTGTACTACGCTGCGGATAATTTCGAGAAGCAGACGACGAGAAAAGAGAGAGTGTGGGTTGCGGAGAGGGGAAAGACGTTCGAGTCGAGAGAACATTGCACGGCAATATTTCGACACAGACAAAACATCTTACAGTGGGCGGGTATGGTCCGACCAGGTGTCGGCGGACTGGAATCATAAGCGCCCTGTTGCCTCAAATGCGTGAAGGTGCTAAGTTATTGCAACCTTTACGGCTCCGGAACCACGTCCACTCTAAGAGACCTTCTTAATGGCCGAGCCCGGACCTGGCCTGTAAGGAAAATTTGGAGTTTTTGAAGGCGCAAGCCTTGTAGATTCAATTTCGCCCGCATCTTCGCAAAAAGCGAGCATTGAAGAGAATATTTACGTTTCAACTCGCTGTTTCAAAATTCCATTTCACGATCCTACGCAAGACGCTAAAGCGAGCATTGAAGAGAATATTTACGTTTCAACTCGCTGTTTCAAAATTCCATTTCACGATCCTACGCAAGACGCTACCGCGTTCAATCTGCACATTTAAGGTTACTTAAAGGCAAAAGTCGGGCTCAATAAGGGGGTATTATGGCGATTGAAACTGAGTATAGAGATGCGAAGTGGAACGACAGTGGAGAAAAACTGAGAAAAACCGGCGTTAACAAAACCCTCTTTCCCACTAGCAGTGAAGGAGGCTGGCTTGGGGAAAGAGGCACGTACAAACAAGTTTTCTGGAGATGTCAGTCGTTCTATCGGTTGATACGGCAATCAACCTAGCTGATTTCACACGTTATGCCAGCCACGCACCACTTCCGGAGGTGGGCGGTCCTGGATTGACCAGGCGGCCCTGGATTGAAACCGAACGCCCCGGGGCCTTCGAAGGGGGAATTTGGCGGGGTGCAATGTGTGCAGCTACCCACATACAACTCCAGGCACGGGAATTACTTCTCTAGCGTGCCTTGAGCCGACCTTTGCCTTTAACACATTCACGACGACGCCCCTTTTCCACTTTTCGGTCGCGTGGACGGACGCGATTTTGTGGGCGCCGCCGCCTCACCACATAACCGCAGATTTTGTTTTGTAAATGAACAAAAACATGAATGTCACAAAATAATTTCTGCAATGTCCAATGCGTAAAGATTATCTAAACATATAACAGTAGGATTTCGATCAGAACGACAAATAGTGGTTACGAAAAGAGAGCATTTATTCACTTTCCCCGTGAAGGAATTTAAAAGCATTTTACACTCGATTACGAGGTTTGCCCACCTATCTGTCCATTCCTAGCGCCTGGCAAGCGATTATCAGTTGGCAGCCCATATGGGCTGACATCGTCCAGGAGCGCATGTTGTTGGCAGCCCATATGGGCGGCCACCTGGGCGTGAATGTGTTAAGGATTACACGACAAGAAAGAAGGTCGAAGGAAATATAACTCACGCAGTTGAGAGACAGGCAGACAGGGTGCGGACACACGCAATTCGCTTCGAATGGTCTCGCGGCGAACTAGCATGGCCTTCCCTTTGGCGCCGTTGGCGGGATCACCCACCATAATACCACTCGCTGCAGGTCTCGGTCTGGCGAGTGATTAGATAGCAAAGAGAGGTAGTGTTGAAGAGGACACAAAATGGAGAGTCGCATCAATGCGCAAATCAACGGGCAAGGAAGGGACCCATTTCTCGAGTTCGGGTTATGACATGATTTCTTCTTCATCGCTGCTCCACTGACCACCTCTACCCTTATTTTAAGTGAGCTAACTTTTCATCGTAAATTCTGCCTTCAAATGGATGGCGGCCGCAAATTCAATTGCCAGCCTCTAAATTTACCCTCCTACCGCAGGCACTGCGGAAATGGTGAAGAGCGTTAATACAGGTCATGCTTGCGCATGACCGAGAGGGCGGCGCTCAATTAGAGAAGCAACACCGCCCGCTAACTGAACATCATGCGCCGCCTTTCTTTAATCGCGCTTTCCGCACTGCCCGTGCCGGCGCAAAATATGAAGGCAATTGTCGACGACGACGCCTCAATCAGCCATGTGGCCACAGCGCGGATAGAGCAAAGCGTGCGAACGGTGCGCCCTTTGCGAAGCCTGGCACCTTTCCCTTCGCTATCTCTTTCGCTCCACTCGAACTCCTGAAACAATACTGCAAAATATGGAAGTATAGTTACCTGCATCATCAATTCGGCCGTTTGCAAATGACCTCTCGACATATAAGCCAGATTGCTGACGAAGAATCTATCCGCACCAACTACTACGATGTCCGAGATGCTGCAATAGATATGTTGAAGCACTCGGCGTCGACCAACCTCTCTGTAGGATGCGGCACGCATTCTACTTCCATTTGTACATTCGTGTGGCATTTGAATGCGATGTGGCCTATACAATGACTTGCGGGGGCCAGCCGATGTACAAGTCAGTGTTTTTATCCTCCCAGACAAGTCTGGTACCAATTAATCCGACCCCGGAGGGAATGAAAGCATGGTTGGCACTGCTTAGGACTTGATCCCAGGACCGTGCTCGTGGTAATCAGAGCCTTTTGTCACTACACCACTTTCGCCCGGAGATGTTATGAACTCGAAAAATTGGGCGAAAATCGAAAAATATCCCAAAGATCCTGAGGAGCCTCACCTCGAGAATCCTGCGTCGCAAACAGATTTCCTATGGAAAAGAACATTCTTCTCTTTGTGATATGTGAAAATCTCCACGCATTGCCGATTCGGATGGGTGTTGACGACGTACAAAGAGATTCGCCCTTTACTGTAGTAGGATGACAATCCAAGTGGAAGGAATTGGTCCTGAAAAAGAATTCTTCAAGAATTTATCTATTTATATTTATATATCTATTTGTGATTCTCCAAGAATTATTACTTTTTTATTTTCGAAGAAGTAAACTTGAGGAACGTTTCAGAAATGACAATGCTCAAACTTTTTGGGGAAGTCAGCGATCTTTTCTT
>MU882554.1:0-16309 GCA_036418205.1 Ostertagia ostertagi
TTGTTTATAAACAACATTTTTCACAATTATGATAATAAGTTAATGAAAGGATAAATAAATGATACCTGTATACAGTTGATGTCCTTGAGATGGATCTACCAGGGTCTTCTTTTGATACGTCGACTTATCAAGACGAAGAGGGGTGTTGGGTGAGGGGGTGGGTGGTTAATTTGAAATTTGTAATCCCTTATTAAACTTTTGTTTTTGGTACCAGTGAATTAGAAATTATAGGAAAGTTGAGAAAAAATTATCTACCTGGGACCTCCATATCAGATTACAGGTTGGCCGACCCTTAATCTGAAGGTGTGTAGCGGTGTGTGTGGGTATAAGTACATAGTTAGGCTATACATATTTATTACTTATATCATGAATAGAGAGAGGGTCGTGGGGAGGGACTGAGCATGGTCAGGCTTGGACCATCACTGCCCTTCCCCCGTTGCCGTGCGTCGGCCTCGTGTCTCGGGCCACGCCCATCGAGTGGAGACGTGGACCCGACATCTCCATTCCTTAGAGTGAGCTCGTCCTCGAGCTCTAGCATCCTTCCATTTCGTGTCCTCCGAGATGTAGTTGAGGAGCAATACATATATTGAATGACAAAATGACAAGTAAGAAAATGCAGGTGAGGTCAGAGAGTTATTCGGAAATGAATAACCACGCCTTCGCTCACAACAGCGTTGTCATTCAACAACACTGGAAGGATTTGACTTTCAGATATAGGAGATGATGTGCAAAACGTAATCGTAGATGTAGTCAGCCACTGGCATACAAGTGACTATCAAGAAAATAACATACAGAAGCGGCGGTCCACTTCCTCTTTCATTGAGTAGCTCGTCCTCGAGCTATTGGGTTTACAACAAGGTATTGGATTAGACCGTAGCACGGTTCCTTGTTGTAAAGGGTAATGTGATGAAACAACAATAAATAATCCTATTCTACGTGTTATTTTATACATTTATTTGCCTAACTAGAGTTCGAATACTTTGGTTGTGCTTGCATAAAAAAGAAAGACATCGAATGATGAGTCTAGTGTCAGACAACCCGTTAGTATACACATAGAAAAATGTATGTATAGCCTTTTTTTTTTTTAGTTTTCATATATATACATATAGTACCAGTAGAATGAACATATATAATTACATGGAAATCTTGGTCTTGTAGTGACCAAGATTGAGCATGAATATAAAACATTTCTCAGAGGTGATACGAATACTAGTCTTGCTAAAAAATTCCTACTTTCGACTAGTATAAGGGCGTGTAATTTTGAGCTATTTAGGTATTAACTAGTGAGAACAGCTGCCTTATCTAGAGTTCTTTGAAACGCCAATTCAAAGAGCTTTTCATTGAGATTCTTCGCGACGAAGCGGCTAATAGAAGGGTTAACTAAACTGACCTAGGAGAGCTAACTGTTTCGAGTTAACAGCTAGTTCTCCAGTAGCTATTCGTCTTCTCGGCTAAAACTGAAGTTTTTCCTGAATTCGACGAGAACGCCGTATTATAGGTTGTTCTTCGGCAGATGATCTTTCCTGTACTTTGTGGCAATGCTGTTGTGCTTGCGTGTTTTGGTTAGAAACATCATCCGACAAAGAACGGGGAGCATACAATTTCAAGCGATTGACGTGAACTACTTGTCGCACAGGGCGACCTACAAGATTAGTTATCGTTGCATTCGGTCGATCTATAGAATCAACCTTAAACGGACCTTTCCATTGGTTTGTTAGTTTTGGACGAACTGTGTCGTCATGTAAAAGAACTAAATCTCCAATGGAAATGTTCGTTGGACATACCTTATGTAGTAAGTCATATCCTGTTTTGTAGAATGACGACTTCGTTGCAATCTGGTTTCCAACTTCTATTATGATGTTTTTCAGGCCGGCCGCGAATTGGTCAGCGAAATCATCTGATGCGATGATATGACGCTGAGGCAATTCATGGAGTATATCACTCCATGTTATTGGATACCTACCATAAACAATGAAGAACGGGCTATAACCTGTCGTCGCATTTTTACTGCAGTTGTATGCGAAAACAATAGGCTGGACAAAATCTGACCATTGGTGTCTGCCTCCGAACAATATGCTGTTAAGGAGTCAGTGATCACCTTTACCAGTCTTTCTGCTTGCCCATTAGCCTTATGGTTATAAGCAGTGGTAAATTTATTTTTGATACCGAGTGCTTTGTTGATTTTAGAGTATACCTCGCTAGTGTAGTTCGAACCACGATCCGAAACAATTTCGTTTGGGATCCCGTGTTTCGAAATCACATCATTGATCAGGCTTTTGCTACTGTATCAGTGGTTTGGTCTTCTATCGAGGTACACACTACAAACTTACTGAAGGCACACACGGTAATCGAAATAAATTTACTTCCGTCCTCACATTGAGGTAACGGTCCCATTATATCTGTGTGAACACGTTCAAAAGGTCTGGTTGGCGTTGGGAAAGTTCCCATTTCTTCGCGAATAATACCTTTTGAAGGTGTTTTCACCTTTTGGCATGTTGGACATGTATTGATGTAGGTTGCTACATCTTGATACAAGTTTGGCCAAAAATACTTCTCTTTTATACTTTTGTATGTTTTGCCTATTCCTAGATGTGATCCAATAAGTGGATTCTCATGAAATATAGCTACTATGCTAGTTTGCATGTTTGGATCTGGAATAAACAGTGATTCCCTATTATGCATTGTATAATACAAGGAATTGTTATGCATAGAGAATTTTTCTAATTTGTCTAGGAATTCTTCAGGAAGTTCCTCTATCTCATCAGTAAGAAACTTTATGATTGGGCTATACCTAGAATTCCTTTGACTTTCTTGAATTTCCTCGAGAGAGGGGAATGATCGCGCTTCTATAGCATTAATGTGGGGTAGTGGGTAGCGACTAAGGAAATCACAAAACGTGTTGTGTTTACCTGCCCTATATTCGATTTTAATATCGTAGGCTTGTAAAACAATTTGGTATTTTGCTAATCGTCCCACTAAATCTGCCCTATGCATTAATGACTTAAGAGGTGCGTGATCAGTAATAAGCGTGATTTTCGCGTTTGCTACATAAGGATAGAATTGGTTTAATGCGTAAACTATCGCAAGGGCCTCTAACTCTATTACTGCGTAGTTCTTTTCGTGTTTATTCAATGCGCGACTACAGTAAGCTATGGGATGCTCTCCCTGTGTTTTTTGATTAAATTGTAATAAACATGCGCCTAGGCCTATGGTGGATGCATCCGTATGTATAATGTACGGTTCTCCAAATGTGGGTTAAACTAATACGGGTGCTTCAACTAGAGCTTGTTTCAGAGTAAGAAACGCTTGTTCATGAGAGTCAGTCCATACGAATGGTGTATTTTTGACTAATAAGTTATGAAGCGGGGTAGCTATGATTGAAAAACGCGGTAAATAACGTCTAAAATATGATGCTGCTCCTAAAAAAGATTTTATTCCTTTCACGTCTGTTGGACGTGGGATCTTAGCAATGCTAGCAACCTTATTGGGGTTTGGACGAGTACCATTTTTGCTGATGAGTACTCCTAAATACTGAACTTCTGTTTGAAAAAATGAACATTTCTTCTGGGTTAATTTCATACCAAAGTTTCTGATACGTTGAAAAATTTCTTCTAAGTCGTCAAGGTGTCCACTTACCGATTGACTCGCAATGATAATATCGTCAATATACGCAAAACAACATGATTTCAGTTCACGTATTAAGGCTGTTCGCTACCCTCTGAAATGTAGCTGGGGCACCTTTTAGCCCTTGTGCCATAACAGTGAATTGGTATAATCCCAAAAAAGAAGAAAACGCTGTGCGTTCTTTGTGTTTCTCTAATAAAGGTATTTGGAAGAAACCACTTTTGAAATCAAGAACTGAATATATTTCTTTCCCACTTACAAGATCTAAAATGTCCTGCATATGCGGAATACAATAGGTTTCAGTTTCAGTTATAGCGTTTATTTGACGATAGTCCACTGTGAAACGCCATTGGTCTTTCTTGGGACCCTTTTTGACTAACACTATTGGGGAAGCAAATTTGCTTGTACTTGGTTCTATGATGCGTGTTCTTAACATTTCTTGGATTTGTCGTTCAATTTCGTTTCGTTTCTCTAAGGGTACCCGGTATGGTCTTTGCTTAGGAGTTGTATGATGGGGTACAAAATTTATACTATGAGTAATGGGACCCGTATATCTGCCAAGATTCCCGTCGTTTCCTACGAAACAGTCTTGATATTTACTTAATAATTTATAAAAATCTTGGAGTTGTGCGTCATCTAAAATAGAACGATTAAGTTGAATTTGACTCTGAATTGTTGTAGACTGATGTATATCAGGAAAGTAAGGTATTCTTTAGCAAAATCCGCCTCCGGTGGGATGTATTCCGGGATTTGCTCATTTAGTTGGGATTCTAAAGGAGAATTTTTGTCGTTGTACACGGAAAATACAGGGTTCCAGGGGGTTTCCACTCCCACAAAAGCTGCTGTTGCTACTTTTGTATTTCTTGGTAAATCAATGGTGGTGGGGTTTGAATTAAAAATACGTAGATATACGGTGCCATCAACATTTGGGACAAGAGAGGGTTTTCCCAATTTGAATTCCGTCCGGAAGATGACATAGTGGGTCATCTGAGGCGAAAAGTTCCCAATTACGAGGGAATGTGGTATTTGTGGTTCCTATAGCTACATTATCGGAAAATGGTTGTAGAATGGTATTATTGACTAAGTGAACGGGGAGGGTGAGAAATTTATGGTTGTTATAATTTAGCGCTGTGAATGGTACGGTAATTCTGTCAAAAGAAACGGTGTTAGAGTGGTAATTGATCGACATTGTTTTCGCGAATTGTTGGATAACGTCATTGCCAAGAATGAATGGAGAAGAACAGTTATCATCAGAAGCGACGTAGCAAGTAATTTGCATGGTTTTTCGTCCTATGGTGAGGTTTGGTGTGAATTGACCCAGTAAATTCATGATCGATCCATTCGCTGTGATACCTTTTGTAACCGGGGACGGGGATAGTTCGGCCTTTATTTTCCGAGCTACGGTATCAGAGACGATTGTAAGAGCTGATCCAGTGTCTAGAAGAGCAACGATTGATGACGTATTAAGTTTTGCCGGGACATAGATCATTTGACTAGTATTAGCAAGGTGGATACAAGAGATGCCTGGGAAGAAATTTGCAAATTGCTGTTTTTGGCTTGTGACGCAGGTGGTGCTGCTGGCATATTAATTATTGATTGGGGAGGTGCTGATGGTTGATGATATTTGGAAACTGGAACGGATGGTATGTTGATTATTGATCCGGGGTTGCTTGTACATTTGTTATGGGTAGAGGAGCTGCTGGAAGGTTGATCATTGGGAGAGGTGGAGCTGGAAGATTGATGCATGCAGGAAGTTGAATGGATACATTAATGGGTGTACTATTAGCTACAGTGTTATCCTGGGCATGTTGCAGTTTCCTTGTCGCAGTACTTGACGAAGATCTACGTCTACATGTGGACGTGAAAATCATATTCAACGGAATTCGATACAACGCAGTCTGACAATATAAGATTGCAAGAGCGATGACGAGGAAGAGACAAATCGATCCAATGACATCTTCCTGACTAGGTCGTGTAAATCGAAGGATTCCAGGATTTTCTCCTTTCGCGACTGAAGAAATGAAGAAGAAAAGGAAATCCAGCGTTGGATTCTAAAAATGCGGTGTCCGCTAATTCGTGTCCCAATTGATTCGACATTGATTTGTCTTCCGTTGTTGATTTCGATGGTCCGGCATACATGTTGTTAATAGAGTTTAGATGATTTTTGATAAGATATAAATCAGTTGATATTTTAGCCAAATCTGAATGAAATATAGGCGGAGAATTGAAAATGAAGTTTTCTTGTGCTAAATTGTTTGGTAAATTTAGAATGAATATTGGTCACCTGGGCATAACCCGATGCTGATTTGTACTGATTGTTTCCATCATTATAAATACCAAATGGTAAATGTCCACAATCTGCTCGTGGACTGGCTTTGACCAGATCACGAGTGCCTGGTTGGATAAAGTAAAACTGTTTTCCCAGCTCTGACTGGTGTGAAAATATAACAAGTTCCTTTTATCTTGTGATCGAAAATTATTTCATCAACTACAATTTCTTTGCATTTGGAGACCATTAATACGTCTCCTGCAGACATGGCGAATATATCTTCTCGATTGAGAAGTATTCGGCTGCTGTAGTTGGATTGATTTGGGCGATACTTTTTATAGAATGGGCTTTGAAATTCATAAGAGAACAGATTTTATCTAACAAAAAGTTGAAATCTTGCCTTATAATTTCGTCCATTTTGATTTTAAGAACTGCATTTTAGTATTAAGTTCTGCATGACGATTATCTTGACGTTGTTCATGACTAAGATTAAGGATCATTGTTCATAGCTGCGAAATCAGGTTGTGAGTTGAAAGCAATATGGTGAGCTATTTGCCTTGACATATCTGAAGGGTTTGCATGCGCAGGGTTCTCATTATGGCTGAAAGTGGAATCTTTTGTTCCAGTTAATAGCGCATTTGAAGACTTTTGGTTGCTTTATTGCGCGATAGTGGATTGCTTGGATGATGATTTTGAAGAGGGGAAATTTTTGTTTCGTGTCTGGCTTTTCTGTAGTGAGTTTGTATTCATCCTTTTCAAGATGAATCTTCGGTTTGGTTTCCTCCAAAACATCAGTAATGCCGCGTTGATTTCGCGTTGGCTGAGTTACAGAGGTTACTAGTTGCAAAAGTTTTGAGTTGTAAAAATGTTTACGATTGATACTGTCTACCACCTCAGGATACTGCGAAAATATGGTGCGAGGGTTGTGATCCTCGATTTCCGGTAGAACAATGAATACGCCATTGTCCATTGCAATAGCAGAATTATTTAGGCACCACGTATTGAGTAGGCATTACATAAGCCACTCCTTCAGTTGCTTTTACATAACGACATATTGGCGTTGAAGGTGATGGTGCCCAAATAACAGTGCCATGAGTAAGGTTACATTGGTTTTTTGTAATGTTGCAATGTGCCATGTTCCCAAATTGGCCTATCAGATGATTTCCATCAAAAGTTGCAATTGTTCCTTTTTCAAAATACACGTTGGTAGTGAGTGTACATTTTTCTCCAAAAAACCATGGATACGAATAATGAATTTGGTTTTCTGATCCATATACGTTTGGTGAAAGTTGTCCTAAAGGAATGTCTAAATACTTTCTAGTTTGTGTTAGTGATTCACAAAGAGCAGGATCTATAGGAGTCATGAATTCTTCATCGCTGTTAACCGAAAAAGAAACATGTAAGTATGAGGATGCGCAGATTTTCTAGTTTTATTGAAACAATGAAAAGCTGGTAAAAGCCATGGTTCAGTCCGTTCGACATAAAGATCAGCCCCAGTAATTAAGACTTTAGTTGAGTTTGGAGGACTTGTGCAGCTTACAGAATCAGGGAAGGCAATGGGCCAACCTGATTTTCCTGCTGCACAGAGTTGGTACTTGAGAGAAAATGCAGAGGAAGGAGCGATCATTATGCTTATAATAGCGACAACAAATAAGGATGTCATTGGTTTTAGGAATGGTTTTTGGATTACTTGTAGTTATTGAGTTAACTGGGAAATGGCGCGAGGAATTTGGGTGTTGGCGAAATGGGGATTGTTGGCGGCGAAATGGAGAATTATTGCGGTAATATGGAGAAGTGTTACGGCGAAATGGAGAATTTTGACGATTATATGGACGTCCTTGATTATTATTATAAGTAGGGTTTCCAGATCGGTTTTGCGGTCTGCGGAATTGAGGTGATTGATTTCTATTATAATTGGTTTGTGCGGCAGGAGCAAACCTAACATTATTGCGCGATGGGGGTCTACAGTGCGTTTCAAAAGTATGTGCACACCCTCAAAATTCACGTTTGAAAGGGAACCATGAGGTTTCGTGCTATGAAATCCTTCTCAATCGATTTCTCGTAGTCGATAACCTATCAATGGAAGCAAAGCAGATAATATCGCTTCACTTTCGAAAAAAATTTTGGATGAAATTTTTTTCTTTGTTTCAAAAGTATGTGCACACTTAACAAAAGACAAAAACATAGCTGAGATTAGAAATCAGTGGGGCCTCCAGAGTTTCTAATTAGCTCAAACATCCTGTCCGGCATAATCTGAACCACGTTTGGCATAGCTGTTTCGTCGCTGTCGGCCAAATAGCCTCACACGAATGTGAATGCGTCGGTGCCAAGTGGGCCGGCAGTGAAGAAAAAGGAAAAGAATCCGTCGAAAACGCTCAGGTTGAGGGCTCACTCACCTTCCTAATCGGCTGTGCTAAGGGAATGAGAGACTAAGCGCGGAGAGGAGAGTATGAGGCGAGAGAGCGCTACAGATGAGAGAGCGCCAGACAACAGCCTGATAAGAGAGCTCGTTCGCTGCAGCTCGAGCAGCTTACTTTGCAAGCCCCAAGCGTTCTTGTCGGTCGAATTCCGTGCACGTGAACGCCACATTTGTGATTGTCCCCTAGGGTTCTATACTTCTGACCGAAGAGAAGAGTTCACACGACCTCTGCCTGGGTTGTGCCTTTAAGGCCATTCTTTGGTAGATTGCGAAGCATCGAAAGACACGTGGTCCTGTTGCTAAAAATGCAATTTTCGCTCCGCTTCGCTAAGGAAGGGCAACAGGTGACATTGGAGCACTGCTTGGTATTCTTTACAGTTCATACGCAATAATGGAACGGCAACTTCTGAATTTCCGCTGATTGCGAAACCGCCGCAGACCCATCAACGGGCCTCTTCCGAAATTCCTTCTCGAGAGCACGAGCGACTCACGGCCAAGCCTCTCCAGTAGTAGCAAAATCCACCCGGCCCGTCAAGATCGAACTCTTTCCATGAGTTAAGATTACCTGAGGAGAGAAAGTCCATAAAAAGTTGCTTGTTTTGAAAATAGGAAATTCTCGAAAAACCGTGTCTTCGCCCGGTGTCCTATCCTATGTTGCCATGTCTGTACGAGCAGACTCCAATGTGGCTAACTTGTGCTGGGCCTTGAAGTGAGTAGCCTTTCTCAGCGTCTGTCGAGTGGTGTATTCATTTGAGCGGATGAGGGGCTTAGTGGTCATTTTCGAGGCTGGAATAAAAATCTGAGCTCGGACTGTCAATGAAGAATCCGACAGGATGTGGGCTACTCTTTTGTTGTTCTGAGCAGTCAAGGATCGTGGATGGAGCGGAGTGTGTGCTGAGTATAATTATCAGGGTGCCAGATAAATCTTCGAATGCATTAAGGAGAACGACCAAGTTATCGTGCGATTTCTAGATTGGAACGTTCATTATCATGCAGAACCTTGATCTGAGCTTGCTCATCTTCAGGAAGAAGTATGGCGCGAATTGACATGATGACGAAATGAAAACAGCAAAGTCGGATTGAAATCGGTGGAAAATTCGGCGCCAAAATCTGATCTTCTTCAAGTGTGCACATACTTTTGAAACAAAGAAAAAAATTTCATCCAAAATTTTTTTCCGAAAGTGAGGCGATATTATCTGCTTTGCTTCCATTGATAGGTTATCGACTACGAGAAATCGATTGAGAAGGATTTCATAGCACGAAACCTCATGGTTCCCTTTCAAACGTGAATTTTGAGGGTGTGCACATACTTTTGAAACGCACTGTAGTATTGCGCGATGGACTTCGAAAACGTGAATTGTTTTGATTATTATTGCGAAAATTATTATATTGCCTAGGTTCAAAATTAGGATTGAAATTACGATTTGGTTTACGACTATATCGAATTGAATTATTTGAAGGAGTCCTATTAGAAACTATTGTATCAATAGCTCTATCGATTTTTGCTATCAACAAATCCTCTTCTGGAAGAGAACTCGTTCTGGTTATATTATATATGCGTTCCGCTTCGCGTAACAATGTGTCATAGTTAGTTGGTAGGGGACCAAGAAGTTTCATTTTATCTTTGATTTTATTTGGTAGGCCATTAGTGAATACTAACTCTTGAAGAAACTTGCGTTTTTCTTCTAGGTTAACATGTGGGTACGCGTCCATAACTTCCTTTTTTATTCTGTTAGAGAATACCACTGGGGATTCACTTAATTCCATTTTCATACCCATTATTCTCTCCCTGGCCATATCTAAGAATTGATCTGTCGAAAAATGTTCTTTGATTTTGGTAATTGCTACTCGGAAGTTCGCTTTTTCGTCATCGGACAAATTTTCATATACTGCTTTCGCGACCCCCTTAAGATGGGCTGGTAGAAGGCGAGCCATTTGGGCTTTCGTTTATTCCCATAATGCGGCTTATTTCATAGAATTCATTTAAGAATTGCATGAAGCCAGAACCCATTCTTGTACCAGAAAATGTGGGAAGCCTAGCAGCGTAGGATGCTACGCATAGCCGATCAAATGCAGATTCGAAGTTATTGGGCACTAGGTGGTTTACACCTTGATTGTTCATCTTCCATTGGGGTACTTAGGGGCTCAATGTGGACTTGAATTGGTTCAATTGAGGGTTCCTGCACGTAGTCGTACACTTGCGCAGTTGCAGCTTCTATGTAGATGTCTTGGAAGTTGATGACGGATGGAAATTGTATTTGTGGTGCAATTGATTCGCTTATTGGCTGCGGGCTTGGGGTACGAGAAGAATCGCTTGTAGGATAAGAAATCAATGAAGAAAAACTACTGTATGATTTAGGGGCGGTTGGTGTTAGTTGCGGCGGTAGAGATTGTGCGCGACTGGATCTAGGCTCTGAACTAGCAACAGAATTGGCTGGTTGAGAGGGTGTTACAAAGTCGGTTTTGAGTTTAAGTTTCTTTGGAATTGAGAACTTAAACAGGCGAAATCTAGAGCGACGTTTAACTGAATTTCTCCCTTCCGCTAATCTATTAAAAGGTCTGCCTTCCGAATCTGTTAGTAATTCAGAATCGGAACTACTCATATGATGAAGGTCGGGTACTACGCAATTTTGGTATTGAGTACTATCTTTCTACTTAGTTGGTTGAATTTGTTTTTTAATTAGCAGTATTTGATTATAAAAAGATTGTTAGATTTATGTGGGTGCTTAGTAGGGTCTGTACTTTAATGATAGAATGAAAATAGAGGAGAATGTGAGAGTATGAGTGGATGGAATAAAATCAGTAGACTTAAATTGTCAACGATTAAATACTCACGATCCTTTTGTAGGAGCAGTGAAGTTGATTGTTGCTGATCCTTGGACAGGTATGGCGTTGATTGTTGGGTGTTGGTGGCGTTGCTTGATAGCGACAGTCCTTGGTTGTGATGGCGTTGGTTGCTCGAGAGTCCTTGGCTAGTTGAGGTATGAGCAAAAGTCGACTAGTCCAGGTGGAGCTAGTTGATGCCGAATGAATTGGGTTGAGCCTGTTGTGCTTATACGGGCTTCTTACACAGACTCCTCCCACTCATCTGTTGATGGGGCTTTTAGGGTCAAGCATCTGTTGGAATAGAGCTCTTGGGTCAAGGCGTCTGCTGGGATAGAGCTCTTGGGTCAAGCGTCTGTTGGTTAAACTCCTCCCTCATATATTTTTGGAGGTTACTGTAGATATTTGGAGAACAATCTATAAGTTACCCGAAAAGAGAGGGCTTGAAATAAACTTTCTTGTCGGTTTTTTTATAAGTAAATAACTCGTTCTTATCCACGATTAGGGAGAAGGAACTACGATTTAGGAAGTATTTCAATGATTTGCCGGGTAAGTTATGAAAAGAAAGGAGTTTCTTACATATAAATGGGATTATTATTCAACACCATGACGTTTCCGGGATAGAAACATAAAAAAATCAGACTTTTTGTAAAGTTATACAGCAGTTATTCTCTCCATTGTTCCATATTTTCGATTAATATAGCTCTAGAATAGAATTTGGGGTTATTATTGACCTTATCTATTTCCTATATGTTGTATTTATCTCGAAATATTCAATAAACTCAAAAAGAAAGAGCACTTTGTAAGTTTTAGATACGCCTTGTATCAGTTTTCTCCTATCTCGAGACCGTACGTGATTGGATGGTGTCAGTTATTGACGTTGTCAACCTGAAATTTAGTGAAATCCTCCTGTTACAGTTGATGATAGGCTATTTGAAAAAATTTATTTTGACTGTTTTCTCGACTGTTTTCCTAATGCTAGGGTTCTACTCGAATTTTCCTTTCTGGTCCTGCTTCATTCCATGATGGTTCAAATGAAAAAATCTTCCATTTTTCCTAAAAATCCCAAGTAGCGCTCCCTAACCGAATAAAATTAGGCGTAAGATTACTGTATTTTGCGCGTTTTGTTCAACTACACACACCACAACTTACTTTGGCGCCCTAGTGAAAAATTTGAATTTCTTAGTAGGCGTGGGATTACGGTAGGTGCGTTTTATGTGCAGATACACATAAAACATGCTAATAAGACTACCAGTGAAAAAATAGTAGAAATGATTACGGGGAAGCTGTGAAAGGACGCGCGAGGAGAATGGAAAAGAATAGGGTTTTTTGTGTGGCAAAAAGGGTAAGGATTCAAATGAAAAAGAAGGAAATTCGAAGATAAAAGCAGGGGAAGGAAAGAAAGTAGTGAATTACAGTCGATATCTCGAAGTCTGATTGGGCGTGTCACCGGAAATGACGTGGCAGCCACCGCACTTGATAGATGTTGTGTGGATAAAATACTCCGCCAGATATCAGCAAAGCGTGTTGGAAGCAGCTTATCCGCGCAACTTTTCTATCAAGTGCGGTGGCTGCCACGTCATTTCCGGTGACACGCCCAATCAGACTTGAGATATCGACTGTATATGAATGAGCGAAAAGCGTCAAAATGAGAAGGGCTAAGATGGCAAACTTTTTCTAGCAGGTTGTTTGTATCTCAATTTTCTTACTTTTTCTTCAGTTTTCTTACTGCTTTGAATCGAATGTTTGCTTTACAGCATTGTTTCATTATTCTAACTGCCCCCCCCCCCCCCCCCCCCCCCCCCCCCCCCCTCCCCCCCCCCCACCACCCTCAACTTTTAACTAGAAGTAATGAGTTTTTCTGATTCTTTTACAGTATGCTCCTTGGGTGAATTACATTGGATGCTGAATTGGTTTTTTCATGTGCCGTTTTGGATTCATTTGATATTTAAGCTTTTGTACAGTGCAGAAACGGGAAAATAGGTTGAACTGACAAAAATTTCGTACATATAACTCCTTTTTTCTTATGAATCTTTAGGAAAATCTAACTGTAAGAAACCAATCGAGTGATTATGCATGTGGATTTTTATATATACCAGATTAGTCCCCCGTCAACCGCCGGGACCTTCCTTTCCTGCGCAAGCTTTCTATCCTCCGCTATGGTCTCTTCCTCCTGTGACACCAACACCTGGAAGTGACGCGTATGCAACACAATGGTGTTTCATACAGTAGAAGGGACACAATCATGATATGACGGTAGATTTTTCGCTTCCCTTCCTCATCCTCCCTTCCTCTCTCCACTGCCCTCCAGCTGCCACTGCAGCACCATGTGGAATGAACGGAAGTGTGCTAAGCAGGTGTTTATATAGCCCTAAGAGTGTTATCACAACTATCCTGCTACAAAACATTGATATCTCAAATCGCGGTTTGTTTATCCCATGAGCTTCCTTCTCACTCACTTCATTTTGCGGACGGACACACATACAACACACACACACACACATACAGATACACAAACCGACACACAAAGTTAGCGCTTTATAAAATAGAAGGATTTATTATTACGTTAAATTCATTGTATTATCATTACCAGTTTAGCTCCGCACGCAACCGCGCGCATCAAATGGTGGGCTTTAGTGAAACTGGACAACTTGCAGAATATTAGGTCACGTGACTGAGAAACTAACAGTAAGATGTTTTGGAAGATGTGTCACATGATGTTTAAAGGTTGTCCAGTTTCGCTGAAGATTGTCGCGTAATGCGCGCAGTAGCATGCGGAATGAGGATGGTACTTATCATGACTTCGTAAACATTTAGCATTGATATCGAGCTCGGGCGATTTAGCGGTTTATAGAATTCCCACAATTGAAGAATCGGTGTGTAAGTGGAATATAACCAATCAATCAGCATCAATCGATGATGGAAATTGGAAATATGATTTTATTCGCTATTAGTCCAAGTCCAGATAGTGGAGCAGCTCAACTTCCTTTGCTTTTTTAGACGAAAGGGTGGAAATGGAACATATTCCCGTGCTAGGAATCTGGTTAAGTTTAACCGAGTGCGCACTCAAATGTCGCTATTTTTATTAGTGCACCTGCCTTTCACACCCCTTTCTGTCACCCACATTCACCGTATCTCCGTCCCATCTTGTAGCGTGTAGGAGCTAATATTTACTGTCACCACGAAGGCCGCAACGAAACTGGTGGTATCCACACTTTGACGCCCCTTATCAGTTCTAATCAGTTGTTACCACCTTCTTCCGATCACCCTTTTGGTCCCTGCCTCACCCCACATAATATTCATGAGTGCGAACATCTTAGGATCAACGCAAAGGGCGTTGCGAAACTGACGACGTCAGCATTCCGATGCCCCTTATCAGCCCTTATCATTTGCTATCACTTCCCTTCGCTCACCATTTGGGTCCCAGTCCTACTCTACACAATATTCATGAGTGCTAGCAGTCCACTGCCAACGCCAACGGCGTAAGGAAGTTGGTGGCATCGGCATTCTGACGCCCGTTATCAGCTTCTATCAGTACCTATATCACTTTCCGCCACCCACCATCAGTGTTCGCCCCCGACCCCCTATATACCCTAGAAGTTTGAGCGCTCTGGGATCAAAGGGAACGAAGTTATGAATTTCCGGTCAGACACACACACACACACAACCGCTTAGCCGATTATATATAGTAGGATACCTGCTGCGCTCTCGCTCCGAGTATTATTTGACGGAGTTGTTAGTTGCATGCGACGTTGATATATCCTTTGAGAATTATCAAGTATATGCAATGTATTGACTCACTTATTCCAGGTAGGCGCCGTGAAGGGTTATTATGGTGACCCGAGTTACTTTATGGCGCCGATCCTCGCCTTGAGGACTTGGTAAGTATATTGCTACATTTATGGCCCTCATAAATCGGTACTTTCTTACAATATTGCATCAAGATTATCCTTAAGCAACCATGGGGTCATGTCAAATCCTTATTTTTGGTCTTTCCACGTACTCTGTGGATATCACTGATAGTACTGGTAGTAGTCAGTCCGTTCTACATCACCACATGTTTTCTAAGCTTTAATTTCTTATCTCTTCTATTTCTCAGACACTATTCATGGGCTAAATCTTCATTCTCCCTTACTATTTCCAAATGTTTACTTCCTTTTAAATATGTTTTTAGACTACGAAAATATGGACAACTATGGCATGCCGTATGACGCTGGATCACCGCAGTGCAGCGACGACGATTCCGACCGTGGATCTCCGGTCGGAAGGTTTTCGGATGATGAAGAGGCAAACACAGTGATAGGAGTGAACTTTTATGAGGTTTTTTTTTCAGTAATGTAGTGGTAGTTTAAATCTGATCTCCTCTTTTTAGAACGGTTGCTTTTGTCGTCAAGAGAGGAGATGGATTGAGAAGGTTCGCGAGTTGAGAATGCCCTGCGAGGCTGAGTGCTTCGTTTTGGCACAAAAGCAAGTGGATATGCAGGAATATTACCGAAAGAAGTTCCAAAAGGAACACAAAGTGTGGAAGACTGAACAAGACAGATTATAAAATGAGTTAGCCGTGAGTTTTCCATTTTTTTTGGAAAAGTTAAGATATAAAAAAGAGTAATTTTGCATATGTTTAGTACACTCATGCGCTCTTGGAGAAAATTGCTCGTGTGCGTCTTGGTTTATGTGGGCCAAGCAGCTTATTGGCTGGGGTGAAGAAACCTAATTGGCTGTAGTTTTTGTTTTTGAGTAATAAAGTGTTGTTATTCTTGTCTTTCTTGAGATCTTTTCGAAGGTTCCGGCCTTCTAAATATTTCAGCTTTTGATACCATTTTGAGAATGAATTTCTTTTCTTCTGACTTCTTTCTAACGTCGTTTTCAGCTATTTTAGACGAAAAAGGGAGAAAATGAACAACGACAAATTCAGGGAGGCTATGCTACGCAAGCTAGCTGTAAGTTTTCCTTTTTTCATGAAGGAAACAGCAAGCAAAAAATCTAATTTCAGCCTGCACTATGCAACGGATGTAATAATGCGGCTCTCGAATTGCACCAGGAGTTCGCCGCGTACAGTTTCGCAGACGACTGGCGCAGAGAACTTATGTTTAGTCTTCTTCTTCTTCTCCTTAGCGTTAGTCCCGCGCAATCGCAGGGTCCGCTGTCTTTGTTAGTCGTCGCCACTTCGCTCT
>MU882555.1:0-21831 GCA_036418205.1 Ostertagia ostertagi
TTTCGCTCCAGTCGGGATTCTTACCCGGATCTCTTGCTTTCCAGGCAATCGTGCTACCAGGTACACCACCGGGGCACCATAACTGGTAACACAATTGCCCGGAAAGCACGAGATGCGGGTACGAATTCCGACTGACGCGAAAGTTTTGCCAACAACTCAGCATTCTTGTGATCAATGGTGGAGTTTTTGGAATCAGCAGCATAAATTAGGCTGCTCACGATTCCAGTTTTCTAGACTTATAAGCAGGTGCTTCATAACTTCCTGCAAATTTTGTAAAGAACGGTTCATAGTTATTCACCGCCGACTGGCTTCATGTTCATTTGCTTGTCCACGCTGACTTCCAATGGTATCGATCTCATCGATAAAAATTGTGGATGGGGCAAAATGTCGAGCCTTGAAAGAAATTGACCCGTTAAGAAGAAAAACCATTACGTAATCAATAAAGCAAGCGAATTTATAATCACAAATAGCGCTCTTTATAGCTGTACAATTTCAAACCTGAGAAGCTTGATCATTTCCTCGAGTCACCACGCCATTTACTAGCAAGGTCTCCACAGTTAACAGCGAAGAATGTCGTCTGGCATTCGGTAGCTACGGCCTTTGCTAGAAGCGTCTTGCCCGTGCCTGGTGGTCCAACCATACATACTCCGCGCCATGGTCGACGGATTCCCTGATATATTTATTTATTCATTCAACCAACGTATTCGACATTCATTGATGCTATCAATTGTGGCCAAGTAGGAAATAGAAGGACCAAATTCGTGAGCTCACCTTGAAGAATTCTGGCATAAGAGCTGGAAGCACAATAGTTTGTTTGAACAATTCCTTCGGCCCTTCATAAGCCCAAGCCTAATTGCTCCCCCAGTGATTCGGTCATTGCGGGTCATGCTTGTTCAGAACTTTCGTCGAAGAATAATAATGGGCGTCGGAAGCCTAAAAACTCTAAAAGCAAAGAGTGGGAAGTAATATTAACGAACTGGGCAGTATCCTTTAGGAACGAACTCGTCCGCACGTTTCTCTTCAGTTGCTGCAGCTTCCGCCGCTTCAGTGGCATTTCCAGCATTTGTGGAACCACTAGGATCATCATCCTTTGGACATGCTCTCAAAGTAGGTGAACTAATTCTTGAACTCTCAAGCAAACATGTTCATAAGCAAAATAATGCATACATACAGAACATTACTCTCGGGACCTAACTTAAAATGAAATTCCTGAATCAGGAACGTTATATGGAGGTTATAAAAGATTTTTCAGTAACTCACCTCTGTTTAGTTTTCTTGTCTCCGAGTGCATTTTGACTGTTCGACTTTCGGACCGGCTTTTTCACGACCACT
The DNA here is from genome assembly GCA_036418205.1 of Ostertagia ostertagi. Taxonomy (NCBI): domain Eukaryota; kingdom Metazoa; phylum Nematoda; class Chromadorea; order Rhabditida; family Trichostrongylidae; genus Ostertagia; species Ostertagia ostertagi. The sequence continues at coordinate 1,333 of MU882555.1, forward strand.
GTCACATTCTCTGTAGTTTCATTGAGCCGTGCCTGAAGCCATTGACATATATCGTTTCCCTATTTTACATAGAGTGGTGACATCAAGCAAAAGAAAGCGCATGGCAGGGCTTGCGACTACTGATTCGGCGATTCTTCGCTCACTATGACTGTGACCGCGCGAAAGAAAACGAGGAAATAAAGAAAAGGTACAATTCGTTTGAAGAGCAGAGACGTGCAAAAACCACGAGTAGTACTCTCAATGTCATCGTCGCAAAATTAAACAAGTAGCATGGTCTTAACAAAGCCTACATTGATGCTTCAGAAAATGGATTATGTTGATCAGTACCTTGCTCGGAGTGGATTTTGTGCGAGTATTCTGAGTAGTTGTTCTCTTAGGCGGTGGTGCAGGCCAGACATCTGGATCGGCCGGAGGAGCGTCAATAGGGCTTTCTAGTGATTGCATTGTTGCATACAACTCTTTGATGCTGTCGGCTTCTTTCCCTCTCGCTTTTCGCTCTTTACGAAGTAGTGTGATCACCTTAAAAGGTTTCATTAAATACTAATCCAGAACCATCATTCCAGAATATTGCAAAACATCTGCCAACTAAAAAACGAAAAAAAAGAGAAAAGATTACCACAAATGAATCAAAAAAAATTTGGAAACACATCACCTGTATCACCTGTAGTGTAGTTGTGCTCATTAAGCTCCTCGAAGGGAGCCAGTAACGTCTCTATAAGTCAGACCGACGTCACAGTCGGCGACGGACAAGCGATGGAGCGATCGCGATCGCTCCATCGCTTGTCCATCGCCGAGTGTGACGTCGGTCTCACTGTCGCGTGCAGAGTGCTACAGTAGATCTTCCTCGTCCGGCACGGAGCCGATCGTTCTTTTCGTTTAGAGCTTTCAAGAAGTCCGACTATCAAACCGATGGTCGTCCAGGTGTTCGTTTGACGTCCTCGAAATCCAGTCGGTAACCGCTCTGGTCCAACGGTCATCACAAAACTTTCTGACGTATCTTGTCCATCCGATCTTCGATTCCTTGGCGGCTGCGCCCCACATTTTCGATGTTGGCAGAGTTCAAAACTCCAGATCCTTTCCTGTACTCAGCGACTTTTGGCACCCTCCCCTCCACAACGCATTGGATAATGATGACCCAAGTTCTCGTACAGGACTAAGACTCCTAGGTTTACATAATGACACGGAAAACTACAGGATAACGCTGATAGGTTTAAATAATGACCACAGGAAAACTACAGAGATACGCTGATCGAAATCGTTACCGGCGCAGGTAGAAAAGACTCTGAGGACCGACGTTAAATGCAAAGGATTGCACACAACTCCTCGAGAGTACACGACCACTTTGAGTGCTCAAGATAAAGTAGCACCTTCAGGTGTTTCTTCGCATAACAGGCTAAATCGTTTCCTCCACTTACTTCACGATTTGGGGCACTGCCGCGGCGAGCGCGGACGCGTTCACAGTGCCCGCGAACTGTGCTGATGGAGTGTTTTCACACAGTTCGCGGGCACTACCAACTCGTCCGCGCTCGCCGCGCGGCGCGCCCCCAGATCGTGAAGAAAGTGGGGAGACAGATCGATTTTCTGGTTATACTCGCACCTACTTCTCTGTTTTTTTTTTCTGTAATTAGATATAATGCCAATGAGACAGCTGAATCCTAAAGAAGTTTCAGCCCATGTGTTCGTAAGCCACGTGACGATTAGCACAAAACTCATTCAGCCGTTTCGTGTTACCAGCGCTTACCAGGAACGAGATATCGAGTTTCAAGCGATTTCTAAACCAAAATGCCGATGTCAGAGTCTGCGATTGGAGCGATCGTCAAATCGACCATGCTCATTCGCGCGACCATCCGCGCTGACAATTCGCTCATCGATACAGGTCCCATATCAGCTCAATCTGCCATGGCGTGATCATCCGTGTGTGGCTGGCGCGCCCCCTCGATCGATACGTTGACTGAGGCATCGATCGAGTGGGCGCGCCCTGCCACAACGGGAGTGATCGCGCCCATCGCGCGATTGGAGCGATTGGTCATGATGGGACTCATGTCAATCGCGCGATCGTCGCGCGAATCGCGCGATGGTCGCGCGATTGGCATTTGACCGATCGCTCCAATCGCAGACTCTGACATCGGCCAATTCCCTGCAGACGCCTATAATACCCCGCAATGACACAATAACTCACATGTCGCAACTGTTTCCTTTCGCCTGCCCCTACATTCTGACAAGCGGCTTCAACTTCGGCTATCGCCTCTTTATAGAGTGCATCAGTCGTTCTGTAGTTATCGTTTTTTCGAGCTCGATCGATAAGTTCATCGATCGCAGAGAAGTCCATTGTCTAAAAAACAGCTGAGAGAACACCCAATGTTTTCTTTTCAAAACACGAGGACTACCAGAAAAGTGATGAGAGAACGACAACGTGCCAAATGCAGTTTCTTAAAAACCTCAGTATTTTATGCGTGGAAGCACTTCGTATAACTTCCATGCATCCCCCCAAAGCGTCCTCAAAGCATAAATGTATTTTAGCCCGAAATTGAAGCTATTTCTGCAACAACTTTAAGGAAATGTCCCAGTAAAGAGAAGCGGCTAGAAGAGACGACAATTGTCATCAATGCAGCAGAACGCCGCATAAATCAACGACAGTTTGTATTCAAAGCTCTCAGCTCCGCCCCAATCTCCTTCACTTTCGCCGTTTTGCCATCGTTCGACTGAACATGGACACTCACCGGCGTGCGGCTCGTACGCAGAACCCTTCGATGCTGACGATACGATAAATTAGTCGCCCGTTATAAGTAAAAACGGAGGCGGTAAGTGCCCCAGGGCTGGAGGAAAAATGAAAGAAAGCAGTCCAGTCCAGCAAAATGGGAAACATATTCTACCCTATGGTGTCCGCTTCATGTCAGCGACCAAGACAATGAGAAAGACATCGCTGGAAACGTTAGACTATTGATTGGTACCACATTAGATGGACAAATGAGGATACACAACCAGTTGAAATTATTGCTCATTCGGGATGAGAATCAAACAGTAATGATAACAGTATCAGCACTCATGGAGCGGACGGTTCCCCTTTCAGATCCGGCTTCAATGAAATCTCGGAATCGGTCCGAGTCAAGTAGGGAATCACGAGCCGGCAACCTGACTTGGAGCAGTAGTTTCCTCAAAGTTGAAATTGTTGAGCCGCGAACAGCTAGGATGGAGCCCTTCATCAGCAGCTGCAAGGAGATACACGACGAGGTGCTTGCCAGTAGGACGAGAGTATAGGTACAACAAAGGGGGACTATCAAAACGATGGACGGCAAAAACGTTGGGTGAATAGGCTAACATCTCCTCGCTACTGCCTATGTTGCTATTCATACAGGTGAGGAGGCTCCCGCTCAAGGGGCAACACTGGGTATGATTGGGTGCAGAGGTTAGGGAGAGCTACGCAAACCCCACAACTGCTGGTCAGCCTCTACCTATCTACCCTAAGTAGCTGAACAGTGGACCGCACAGTTTTGGTCGCTGAGTGACCCCCTACCGTAACATCCAACACACCTTCGTTATCACTGAACCCTTTTCAAGTTGGATGTGGCCCAACCGCGAAGTCGGTTCGTGCCACGGGTAGACCTTGTTAGCCATCTCGATTAAGGCTTTGCCGCGAAAGGCTCACGTCTTGCTCTCTAAGGCCTTGCCTCCTATCACGGTAAGCATTCCACTTCTGAAACATCCAAATTCTCGAACAAACTTCCTTCGTGCAGAGCGGATGTTACACGAATTGGGTGTTAAGTAGGGCAAATATGCCGCCTTCAACTGGCAGCGACTATGGTAGGTTCTGGAGGAGTTTGGAGGGACATACAGGTGCCCAATGGTACGCCATTGGCAAAAAATAAGAGAAATCCGTCAAGAATACGCAATACGACCTTACTGTAAGGGCGGTGTCAGAGTTCGCGATCCGTCGCGCGACTCACGCGATTCGCAGAAAAATCGCAAGTGCCCATCTAAACATTTGAAAACTGAACATGAAGACAAGGTGAGTAATCATTGTGAACAAGCTCGTCTTAAAATACAAGCAGTTCCTCACAAAGAGATAATGGTGGCGGAGACTAGTGAGAAACACCTTAGTAGGCAGGGTCTGTCCTATCGTTGTTACTTTTCGAAAAATTTTTACGACCCCCCTCCCCCAAGGTGGATTTGATACGACCCCCTTTTCCCTACCTCCACCATCTCCATCTTCCATCAAAACCCCGCCCACTTTTTCCTCCAAAAATGCCGTCGAGCGGGGGTATATAGTCACTCTGAAACGGTAATATCTCCGAAATCTTTCTCCTCAATCCACACGTGATTTCGAGCGACTAAAGTGGGTACGACCCCCCCCCTCCTACAAACTCAACCAGGTACGACCCCCCCGTTGTTACTCGTAACAACGTAGGGTTGACCCTGTTCGGGACACTTGTTTCTGATGCTGACCCAGACGAGCTGGAAAGCTTGGCCAACCTGAGCAAACTTTACCGGAATCCCATTTCAAACCAAGAAGGCGATCCAGAGCCACATGCACGTATAAGGCAGGTGTCAGGCTTTGCGATCAAATGCTCGTTCGACTCTGCGATTGATCTCAAAGTCGCCATATTTAAAACTCAGCCCATATTTAGTGGAATGTCCCAATTAAAAAAGAACCAAGTAAGACGTACGTGCGAGCAGCGGCGACGATCGAGAAAAAGTTGAAATCGAGGTTACGCTGCCATGATGCCCCTCAAACTGATTGCAACTTATCCCCAAAGTCAACAGTTAAGAAAGATATCGATTTTACGCGATTTCATATCGGATACCGCCTCACTTTTCGGGAATGGACAAGTGCACTCGCAGCCTAACTTTCTGTGAATGCAAGCACACCAGCCCGTGGTTTCAGCAATAACCCCCACCTCATTCACTTTGTTCCAGTCCTTTTTATATGTAGGGTCGTGAAACCAGACTATCCGTAACCAACTCTATATTATAGCCCTTGGGTTTACGCTGCGGCCCACGTAACCACAATAATGAAAGCCTCGTGTTGCATTCTCTGGTGGCCAAATATGTGCATGTATTATTGGAAAACTTATCAGATCTAGAAATCTTCTGAAAGATATCCAAATTCGGCTCAGATCTTTGCAGAAAGTTGCAGATGATACGAAAAGGCAAACCCTATTCTGCAACAAACCCGAATAAACGGATTCAGTGTCACATTCCCCGCGAAAGCATGGATTGTGAGGGGAATGGAGAATATTTTACCCCCAGAATTGAGAAGTTAACCTTATTTCATAGTAATGAGAACCTACTGGATGAGAACACCAGACTGATATCTTCACAAAGATGCTACAAAAATGATCAACACTGATAGGTTGCCAGATATGAGGAGAAATTAAAGGGCGATTCATTTTTGCGGTGGCGAGTACGCGGTTGGTGCTCCAATAGCAATTCCTGTCCCGACGACGGGATCCTTTAAAAGCATGAATGTTTTCGGACGTCGTGCTCCGCTAGTCACTGGGCTGGCTGCTTCCTCTCCACCGTTGCGTTGCCGATTTCGTTCCCATTGATTTGATAAGAGTTTCGTAATGTTCCATGGGCAACGATGACAATAGCCAATCGTATGGGTCCCAAACGAGAAGTCACCGTTCTTTCTCATGACGGGTGCATTAGCGCCATCGTAGATTCACCAGATAAAACCACATTTTTGCATTGTTTGTTCCTTCTCGTGCGGAGTGGAGGAGCCGTGCCAGTTCTGGTCTTCGATCTCTCATACCTTGCGCCCTCTTTTCATCTTCTTCACTGCATAATCAGGAATTGATTTCAGCGTTATTCATATTGTTCATATTCGAATGTGTTGTAAACAATGAAGATTGATCCTCAAAGTTATTCTGCATGCAACGGGGAGTTGGTAAGGGCTTTATCAATTCTTCTGTTGTGCATCACTCATAAATACTGGTTCTGTTTTAGCCGCCTTTATGCGCCAGCTTGATTGAATCAATTAAAGGAGCCTCAACTGTGGAACTCTTTATCGAAGAATTAAACCGAGCTAGAGAGCTTCAAGCCGTATTAGGAAAGGTATTGTTGGGGTTTGATATATTACAAGGACCGCTTCTCCAAAACAGTTTCCACATGTTGTACGGGAACGCATGAAATACAGAGGAATGTTTTCCTGAGCCGCTGTATAAATGCCAAAAGGATTAGAAATGACTTATCCGTGCTTCAGAAAATGGCACTTCCCCCCCCCCCGGACGCTAGCGAATCGCTCGATTCGCAAACTCTGACATCGGCCTCCTCAAGAACTGTGCAAAAACTCGATGCTGCAAATACAGTGCCAGTTTATGAGTTTTATAGACTGATACAAATTAGTTAAAACTTGTAGCATAGCATGCTTATTCGTCTCTGTGTGGCTGCGTGGTCACGAATATGAAATCCACATTGTGACAGCGTCAGGGTGAATTCTTTCGTAATTAGGGCACCAATGACCTGCATAGGCGAACTTTCAGCCAAAAATCGGGTCTCATCCAGTAAGGGGGGGGGGCATTGTGATGCAACGTCAAGTGGCTGCCCTCCCCCCACCCCCTAGACTGCCTTCACTCCCCCTGGCTCACGGGGTCCCGTACTTCGAGAAACCTGTGCGCCAGGGGGAGTGTAGGCAGTCTAGGGGGTGGGGGTGAGGGCAGCCACTTGATGCCCCCCCCCCTTACTGGATGAGACCCAAAAAAAATCTGTTGAGCAGTGTTACTGGTATAGTTACGTTTTTGTTATTTCTGTAGTAAAAGAAAATGAGACAGGGCCTGATGGGTGACCGCGAACATTCGAAACAAATAAAATGGCTCCATTCTTGCCGCTCACGTCCCGTTTTCTGGCTTACACCCAATATATTTTAAAATCCTCCTACTTTTTTTTTTTCATCTTTACAGTGTGATGATAATCACCTGTATCACCTGTCGTCCCGTTGATCATCGAATTGCTCGAGCGGGCGCCAGCAACGTCTCCATTCGTCCCTGTCGCGTGCAAGAGTTGTCCAGTGGACCCTCCTCGCTCGAGGGACACGATGTCCTTCCATTCCTTTCGTTCAGAGCTTTCGTGAAGAAGTCTGACCATCGGGCCGGCGGTCGTCCAGGTGTTCGTTTGACGTCCCGAGGGATCCAGTCGGTAACCGCTCTGGTCCAACGGTCATCGCAAAATCGCATGACGTGTCCGGCCCACCTTATCTTCGATTCCTTGGCGAAAACGGCAGCGTCCCTGATCTTCGATCGTTGGCGTAGTTCGGCACTCCGGATTCCCCTCTGCACTTGCGTGTATAGGGTTACTCCTAGCATCGTCCTCTCGACAGCGCGTTGGATAACGCTGACCGCATGCTCGTCCTGCCTGCGCAGAGTCCAAGTCTCTGAGGCGTATGTTAAGGAACGTATAATACTTGCCCGACTTTTCATAGCTCTGCGACGATCCGCGGCCATCGTCCCGCACGTCCGGTTAAGGAGCGCGCTGACAGAGCGGAAGGCGGCAAGCGCACTGAGCGCACAACGCGACCTGGCGCAGAGTGGACGCCATGCGCGTCATGCGCCAGTGTGCGTGTTGACGCTCTCGCTCTGTCCGCGATCCGCACGGACCGTGCGCGACGTGTCGCAGACATCGCAGACTATCAAAGCAGTCCTAATGCAGGCGTATGATATAAACAAGCGCCGGCAGCGAAAAAAACGCCGTCGGTACGCTCGAGGGGGAATTACGTGCCGGAATGTAGTTCCGAATTTTGTAACCATTTATCCAAGAAATCATAGAAAACTGCTAAAATCCTTCTATTGAGGTGAGACAGTGGCTACCTAACCAATGTTTTATTAATTGTTGGCTCTAGCGCACAACCACACAAAACCGAGCTCACCAAATAACATATGCAAATAATTAAGTGATTAAGCCCCTTCGCAGTACGCGACTCGTACGATTCGGACATTCCGTCAAAAGGCTTGAATGCACATTCATCAGGTTGACCCTGCCCTACGGCCGCCGATGCCGTGCGACTCCGTCGAATCTTCTGTAGTCCATATCTCGAAGTCGGATCAGACGTATCTGTGGATCTGACGTGAAGGACGCCGCAATAGACAGAAGTTGCGCGGATAAGCTGCTTCCAGGCATGCTTTGCCGATATCCAGCAGAGTATGTTAGAACTAACTTATCCACACGCTCTCTATTGAGTGAGGCGACGGCCACGTCAAATCCATAGACGCGCCAAGTTAAACCTTGAGACATAGATGCTTATTTCAGTCAGCATTTCAGTCAACTGCAAGCGTTCGTTTTGGCGCCAAAATGGTGTCAGTGGCGCCAAACTGACGCAGCTAATCAATATCATGGAGAAAATGAAAGCTGTGGATTACCCTCCTTTAAGCTTATACGAATTAAATGAAAGAAAAAAAACTTTGAAAACAAAAGGCGCAGTGCTCAAATGAGTTTACTGTTCGTGATCAAGATTATCAAGTGGATTAAACACACTTTTTGAAATCATCATTTCACCTCAGCATCTTCGTGAGCACCAAAAAAGCGGGAAAAAAGTGCATGAGTTTTTTCCCGCTTTTTTGGTGCTCACGAAGGTGCTGAGGTGAAATGAGTGTCTTACCCATATGCCAATTACATGAACTCATAGCAAGTAAAAAGACACTTCGAAAAAAAAAACGCGCATTTTGAACAGTCTCTGTGGTTAGTGTACAATCATGCAAGTGGTGGAGGGGCTGTAGGGAGTACAGTGTTGCTGCTTCTGTCTATCAGTTTTCGTAGGTGGTGAAAACAAGCTGCAGTTAAGCAAAGGTTTTCTAAGGCCATGATCCCGACCCACGCCTTTGCATACTGTCGCTTCTTATCTTTTCGCTGTCGACTTCCTCTATTTAGACCGAGTTGTCAAGATGGGCAGATGTACTGAATCGATGTGATGAAATTCTAGAAGATGCGACTGTTATTCAAGATCATGAAATGAAGGTGATTTCTCCGCTTTTCACTTCAATATCGTTCTTCACTTCTTGTCTTCTACTTTGGCTTTTTACAAATCGCCAATCTTAGGTCGATCGATGCGCGGTCACAAAGTACCGTACAATTTCAATTCTTCGTTTCACCGGACTGCTGTTCGACTGCACATCAACTAGGAGAATATACGCCAGCACAGATGTTTGTTTTAGATATTTTTGCATTGCTCGTAGCTTTTACAATCTTGGAAAATTGTGTGCAGAGTTACTATGGCTTATTGTAGCAAGCTGCTCATGTTCGAAAGAATTTTTGTATTGTGGCATCATTTCAAATTACTCAGCGAAGCTTCATTTTAATTTATTCAGCGAATTATTCGATTGACGGAGTGTACCGATATGGATCTTGTTGGCGAAGTATTGAGACTTTTGCAAACTATCAGCAAACGATCAAAATTCCTCACTCAGAGGCTGTGCCCAGAAGATCAAGCCTCACTCGTCATGAGTCTCACAGCAATGGCACAAGTAAGACTGGATCATTTTGTTGCACTTATCACTTTACTACTGTTGGCAATCGCAAAATGATTTTATTTACAGTGCTGGGGAGGCAAATTGCGCAACCTCAAAATGGAGGATTGCGTTCACAAAGATGTTAAGCTACCACCGTTGTTTCCATTTACTTTTACTGATAGCAAAGCAAAGCATACCATGATCTTTGAGCGCAACATGGTGCGTTTTTTAATTTGTTCACATGTTTTGATTATTTCTGTTCTATTTTCAAAATCTTACATTTTCAGGTAGACGAGCCCTTATTGAAAGTAGTTGATGAGTTTGCAAAGGGTATGACACCTGAGGATAGATACAGTTTGCTGGCTAGGATAAGAATGTTGCGCCATTTCGAAGTTCGGGAGCACAGGATGCAGTGTTTAATTGTGCGACTGCTGTCCATCTCAACTCTAAGTGCGTTTTGTTGAAACCTATTTACACTGTTTTGAATCAATTAAAATGCAGTGGATATTTGCAGTCTATTGCCGTTGCCAGCCAGATGACGTTCAAATAAGTGCTTTATTGTATAGTGGATTTATTGAAGAAGCCGTGGCCTTATTAAAAGTTGATTTGAATTCCCATGAACTCATGGATCCGATACAAACGGAAGCGCTGCGAATGCTCTGCAGCGTTGTTTCTTTGGAGAAAGCCAGCAGGTCTGCTCTAAAATTCTCTAATCTGTTTTGTGTATGAAGCAAATCTTCAAAAGTGTGGTTTTCTCAGTTTGTGTCATTATAATATTTTTTACGTTCTAATTTCGTATTCTTTCAGAACGTCACAAATTCTTGACGTATTGAGTGCAGGATCATACCACGGTTTCTTAGCTGTATTTACGAGGAACATAGTAGAAGATATGAAGAGAAACGCACTGAATACACCAGGGAAGCCGAGTGTCGCACTGAGTACAGCATTGCTGTCATTCATCTACCATCTCAGCAACAATGACCCAGGAGGTTTGCCTTTAATGTTTTCAAGTCATCAAATTGAGGCGATGGAATTCGAGGTGTATTTCTCTATTTGTTTTAGGAGAAACATTGGCAGCCTGTGGTCTTACGCAGACACTGCTCAGCGTGATTTCGCATCACGCTCTTCCACTTGATCAAGCAACCTTAGCAACGCGCTGTACTCGAATTACTGACAATTTCACGACCATTGATGTCACGGGCTTCAACAATTGTAAAGGAATGGACATCTGCATCGACCGTCTAATTGTTTGTTTTCGAAAATATTTTTTTTTGTAAGACGTTCCTATATGTTTTCCCTGTATCAGTCAGCACCTACGCTTCTTGCCTTATACTTATTTTTTCAGTATGAAGTGGATGAATGCAGAAAGGAACAACCATTTGTCATCGATACCAGCGGTGATGTTGACGATGACACTGTCGGTAGCGTCTTTGTGCGCGCACCTGTAATTGGAAAAACTTGTCATCCACAGCGGTCTGGTCTGATCAAAGCGCTAATCACATTCATCAAGCGAGCAATACAGGATACTCAGTTTCAAGATAGTGTGCGACATAGTAAGTGCATAATTTCTACCTTGTAGTAAAGAACATAACAAGTTAAAGCAACAGTTCAGGGAGGGTCCGAAAATTTCAATGCCACTACTACTGAGGGATACACGAGCCCTAGTGAAGAACATATGCAGTGGAAATAATAAACGAACTTACCTCAGAAACTCAAAAACAGGGTGGAAAGTCCCTCAAACATGGGTGTTCTTGGGGATTTCCCCAATCCCGCCCCCTTGCCGGCCGTCATTGGACGCGTCGGCAATCGTGCTCGTTTTGGGACCACAGGGAAAATTGATTGAAAAATGGAGCGCGTTTACAGCGGGCACGTTCAGACAACTCGTCCAACGTGCGTCTTTATCCATTGCTGAGCGGCAGAGGGAGAGTACCTGTCTAAGACCCTCCCCGACGTTTTTTTCCAGTTTTTCATACATTAATCGTCTGGTTTTCATCTACAACTTCATTATTGGTGGTTTTTTCCCGCGAAACCGTTCCTGAACTGTTGCTTTAAATTTAATTGAAAGAACACAAGAATCTTTAATTTTCAATTACCGCCGTTGCTTGCTAATGTGAATGTTATAGTTATGGAGGGACAATTGCCTGATGCGCTGATGCACATAATTAGCAATTCGGAATACTACTCGGCGTCTCTATACCATCATGCAACGCAACTTGTTGTTAATTTTCATTTATCAGGTATATCTACTGACTTTATTCAAAGGCAGTACAAATACACAAGTTTTTAAGGAACCTGCTCAACTGACGGTTCTTCAAAGCAGACACGTGCCGTATGTAATTCTGCAGAGTATGCTGCGAAAAGAGGTGAATACTAAGGCCGTTTGCTCGGATTTGAATTACAATTACGAATACTTGTGTGGTGATCGCATGTACATCATTGAATGATTAGCTTCCCAATTCGGCGCGATGTCTCGAGTTACAATCGGGAAACCGTTGTTCCAGCATCTTGTGCAGCTAAGATGAGAAACGGTATGCTTATCGCGTGTAGCTTGTGGGGGTCTGAATCACTTTCTGTAGCGTCCTTGATTGGTATTATGATTGCGTAATGCTATAGCCATGGTGACCCTATTTAGACTGAAACAGTTCTAAGGGTGGGGTCCAGGCGTGTATGCACGGTTCGAGTCACGATTCAATATCGTACTGAGCATAAAATTATAGTAACAATGAAAGAATGGAATGAGAGTCGAAGAGTCAGTTTGAAAGCAGGCGAAGCTCATAACGCATTGTCCATTGTGAAACTAATGTCCACTTCAGATGAAGCTTGCACAGGGCATTGGGAGCTTCGCTGGACGAACTTGTTGCAGCATTCAGCCCACATGTGACCTTTAAGCTCAACCGAGGTTCTTGGGGTTCGTTTCATTTTAGTTTGCAAGCTAGTTTTCGAAATGCTCAGCTACATTGCCTTTTTTCAAGATGTTGGATCGTCTTGTTGAGCTCGGCAACAACCCACCGCCAAATACCAGAATTGTCATGGCGTTATCAAGATCTGCCAGCAAGGCCGCTAGTCAGAGTTTTGGAAGTGGGTCCAACACGCCAAATGTTGAACAGGTGTGCATTAATGATTGTCGCTTACTTTGGTTTCCGTCGCATTTCATTGATTTTCTGTGGAATACATATTGTAGCTCCCGATGTCTCCACCTGAAATTGAAGAGATGTCCGATGATGACGATGAAGCAGAAATGAGCATGGATGAATTGAGCGGTGTTGGGCCAGTGTGTGGCCGACAAAATGGTTAGATTTTTCACATATGCGTTTTATTATTTATTTTTTGGTTAAATTACCAGAATTATCTAATTAAGGGACTTGAAAATGGATTGTCCGTCGGACGCGAAGGATGGTACAAGGCTACTTCCACTTGGTGACTATCTGCTAATTTTCACCAAGGTTTGTGGCCTTCTAGCTCATCATTCTTTTGATTGTTCGGTTTTTGGGCTGTTTTTGAAATGCTATTCCGTTAAGATATTCGAAGCAATCATCACGCAAGTGGCCGCAGCGGACCTAGTAGAAGGTTTTGTTGAGAAAAATGGTGTCGAAAAGGTTTGTGTGACTTCTAGAAGCAAATTTCATTATCTTTGAAATTTTTGAAGTAAAGCTGCTATTTGTGAATGGCATGTTTTCAATATTGGTCTCCTTTTGTTTTTGAAGCATTGCTCGTTGGGCAGAAATCAATCTGAGTCTAGTCTTGACAATCATTTAGATTTTGTCGCTGTGCAATTTACCATCCCTGGCAGCCGACCTTGCTGCAAGTACTTTCTCCGCAAGCGTTGGATGTATTGTGAAATTTGTTCTGGTACGTCACTTATTGGTAATTCATAGCTTCACATGGCACGTAGCATCGTATCGTTTATTTTTCAGCAGCATGTTAAAGCTGGGGACAAACTTATGCTGTCAATAATGGAAGTATTCTTACAATCTATCAATCCATTTGTTATGCGAACATCACGTGGGTATAGTGAATCCAGCGGAGGTGGTGCATCGTTACTAGTACCACTCGGAGATGAAGGAATCGTAACGGCAATTACTAGCATGAGCAATGCTGTTCCCATTCTCAGCATGCTGACTAAGAATAACAGCCTCTCCGTTCCTGGCACACAGGTAATGTCTTTCTTATATTAATGTATCAGGCGACAAAATATTGTAACGAATTTAGGGAGATTTACGGAATCGTGTTTGGGATGCATGGCTTACGGACACTGGTAAAAGACTACACACAGGATTTCGGAAGGTATGTGATTCGAACACGTATCGCGAATTTGGTTTTCTTCTGCGCATTTTCTGGTAGTTCGCGTCCATATGCTTTGATACCAAACTTCTGGTAACAAATGAGCCGTGCCGTTGCTTTCAGGTTTCCCGAGTTCTTGCATGGGAGACAGCACTCCTCAAAATGATAGAGCCCACGAAAGCAGTAGCGACGACGCAAACAGATCCGAGTGAGATTGAAGCCTTGTCAGTTGGAACAAGCACTCCCATAAGGTTCTTTATTTGGGATATTATTCATTCTTCTCGCTGTTGTTCCAATGTTCGAGATCATTGAGATCAAATGAGATCATTTAAAATGATAGCCTACGTTTTAGTCACAGTTCGTCTGAGCCAAACAATGTGATGTCGGTAGCCGTCGATCCACCTGCAACAGCTGCACGTCAACCAGCCTGGGCGATGGCAGGGATCACGCAAGCTGAAAACGCGTTTTGGCATCGTCACAAAAATGTCGCTGATATGGTGATAAAGGCGAATAAGTAAGTTACTTTTAGTGTTCTCGAAATGCAGGATCTGACCTATGTCAGTTTTTTTTCAGAACAGTGTCGGAGTTCCTTAGTCAACTGTCACGATCATGCTTTGTTCCAACGAGACGAAATCGAAGATACGATTTCTCTGCATCTACTATGACCAAATCTGCTCAGCAAATGGCAGATGAAGTTTTTGCCGGCTTCTTCCGTGACCTCAAGTGGACGTGTCACAAAGTGCCCGAGGGCGGTCCCATCCCTCCTATGGAGTTAGTCATTTTTCATTTTTCGAAGTTCTCGGCATCGTTTTCATCGCTGAACTATTTTCTTGTAGATTCGGTCGCCTCCAAGAAGTAATCGCGCAGATGTCGGTGGCTCTGTTCGACGATCGCCGTCAGCCATTCCATGCAATGCTTCAACGTTTCTATACCTCTGGTTGCCATAATGCCTTCTGTGATTTGATGATACACAAGCTTGCACCTGCGTTAGGAAGCGATTACAATGGTTGGTCCTCCAAGGTTTCCAGCAATTTTTTACATCAATAATGAAGTTTCTCAGATTGGTTGGAGCTTGCATTCCTTGAATGGTTCCGTCTCGCCAGTAAATTGGCACACAAGCAAAATATGTTGAATACTATGTACCGTCAGCCCCAGCCACTAACTATCGAGTTTGATCCGAAGAAGTATTTGAAACTGGTGCACAACGTGAGTTAAATGGTTTTTTTTTTAAAGAAACTTCTTTCTACTTACTTTGAAACCTATCCATATATTACATTCGATGTTTAGGATTTCTTCCGTGCATTTTGCGTCCTGTTTGCTAAGCTGTCCAGATGAAAAAAGTTGATTTGAAATGCTGTCAGACATTGTGCGAAACTGCCATTTCTGTCTATAAAGATGTATGTTTTTCTTGTCTAAATTGTGGCTGTATTCTATTCCGAAATGTTTCTTTCATCAATTTTGTAGTGTTTTCAGGTGTGGCATAGTCGTATAACTTCGCTTCTGAGGAAAACCAAGCCGCGCTTCAAAAACTGAGCGAACCTAGTGCTCCACTCCCCAGACTCAGGCCGCAGATGGCGAGGATGCCAAAACGCCGATCCGTACTGAGGCAAACTATTACCTCGAGGAAGCGTTCTTGCTGTTAGTTGCTCGTTTGGATGTCTACATTTATTTTTCAAATTAGTAAGCAGTTTAGTGTGTAAACGTAAAAGGCCACTGATGTTCCCGATTTTCTAGGTCGATATGGGGTTCCCTCATGAGCTAGTTGTGCAGGCTTTGGAAGCCCAACTGGTTCTAGGAAGGTGCAACCGAATGGTTGATCAACCGAAATGCCGCCGGATTGCAACAGGTGATTCTTTAGCTCGTGAGCTGTGTTTTTTGTTCAAAGTGGTTTCGATCTACATGTTTCATTTTACTGAATTTGTAGTCGCTCGAAAGAAGCAACGATGTCGGAGATTTGGAAGAAGGCGAGTTCGTCGATGCTAACCTACCTTTTCTTCTTGGAGTTGCAGTTTCATCTAGTGGGTTGAGGATTGCTTGAGTTATTTCAGTTTTGTCCTAGTTTGTCCTATAATAGGTAGTGGAACCAGTGAGGAAAGGGAAGCAAGACGTGCAGCTGGAACCAGTTCCTCGCTTGATGCAGAGGATTCCGTGGAAATGCCGATAATCACTCCTCTGAAGGAGCTAAATATCGATGTATGGTTTTTGAAAGCTTAATACTTATATAAGTAAATCTGGCAGAAAAACTTTTGAGAAATGGGTGGTGCGAATTGAAATTGTGCTGTACTTCCCTTTTTAGACAGACTTGTCCATCTCTCGCGCATGCATTGAACTGATGCCTCTCTGCAAACGCTTGATGGAGCTCGGTTCGGATCTCGTGTTCTCATGTGCCGACCTCGTTTCGGGCATGGTCAGCACACTGGATGAAGAATGGCGTCGTCGCCATTTGATCGGTCAGATAATGACTGAAGAGGTAAATGTTGCGTTAAAAGATGAAGCAAATGTAGTGCACGGTTTGCTGCATTCTTTTCGTTTCAGATAATTACTATGGCGCAGTCTGTTATGAGTGGACCATCCGAGCACGCCGTTCGCGTGCTATCCACCAGAATCCACTTTGCCTGTTTATTATTCGATTATGTCGCAGATGAATATCTTGAGGTTGGAAACAGCGATATTTTTACAATTACAAAACACTGCTGAAAATTTCTCAAATTTCAGTTCTATCATACGTTCACTATTCGATTGTTTCTTGATTCTCTTATGGCTGTCAAATTATTTTTCAGGCCAGCGCTTCGCAGCCTATGGTATCAACTATGCTTCTTCTGCTTGGTTTTGTTTATGACAACTTTGATGTCGATTATATGCAAAATGGGTGAGACTACAGTTTGGAGAAATCTCATTACCAAACAGTATTTGAGCGATGAATGTCGTTTGCAGGCTGTTATCTCCGGTAGTCCTGTGGCTGGACTTGCACGACAAGGCTAAGCGAGGCTCTGAAAAGACGAACTATTTTGAAGTCAGCATCACCACAACTGAAATGGTCTTACCATGCAGAAGAAGAGAGAATTAGTGCTGGACGAAGTATGTGGACTCATGGAGAAGCAGGTATATACAGGGTGGCTGAAAAGTATGGGACGCGACTTTGACCGCTTTCTGGCACTGAGATGTGGAGTACATTATTTATAAATTTGTTTATTTATTTATTTATTTATTTATTTATTTATTCCTTACTCTCAAAGGCGTGTCACAACCGGTAAGAAAAGTCTAGAATCCTATGCTGATGGTATAGGCAAGTTTAGGGAAGAAAGATAGAAAAAATAGAGAAGGAAATAGAAAACAGTGTTATGAAAAGTGGATGAACTAATTAAAAGTGAAAAAACCACTATCGAACAGAGAAACAAATCTTAGGAAGAAGGATGAGCCTATGGCCATGCAGTTCATATTGCTAGTAAGCAAAACGATAGTCACAAGAAAGGGAATATTGGACTCTCGAACTAGCAACAGCTCAAATATGCAACTGTGGTACGAAGAGCAGCAGCATAGCGATCAAATCCCATGTCGTTAACGGTGCGAACGAAGATTGGTGTGCACTGACCACATCTAGACCAGCAGGCGCTGTGACACAGGCCTGCATTCGTCGGCTAGAATGCCCATCGCCGCCCAGTAGGTCGTAAGGCTTGCCGAAACTTCGAAACACGGGTAATCAAAACCGACCGTCATCGTCGGATTGACAAGCTAGTGCCCAGAATTTTCGAGTTGTTTTGAAACTCTTCGGAAACTTTGGAGCTCTGTACGATGCTCCATAAGTTGCTCGGTCCGGAGTTCATCTGAACTCACGCTATGAAGTTTTCTTCGCATCGACTTATGATCAGGAGACAGTCTGTTCTCATTCTTCAAGTATACATCTCTGGTATCTCAACAAGTGGAAGGTTGAGAGTTCTGCTTACCCAGAGCATTAGCGCATTCACCTAGAAGAGGGCCACTCACAACGATGGAGTCACCATGAGTGACATTGCTTGTGATCTCATGATTTGTCGTCATCCTATCGATAGATCTCGGGACGCAACTCTATTCTGAAGGGTTACCGTCTGTAGCTATGCTAGTTTTATTGAGACAATCCGAACTAAATCGACTGAAAATAGCGAGAAAAAATGCGCAAGCTCGAGGGCGCCGCATCTCTCCTACGATTTGAGGTAATGAGAAAATTTTCGAAATAAACTTCTTTGCGACCACCAAAGTCAGAGGCAGTTGTTGCCAAAAAGTGAGAGCAAGTCTCCGAGATAACGTCTAGTTTACAACAGACTTTCTCCCGAAGGTGTGGTAGTTTGTGACGGGGTAACATCCAAAAGTGCAGCTCCATTGGTGTTCATCTTCAGAAAAAGTTAAAATTAATTCGAAGGTCTTGCAGTAGATATGTTGAGGTACGGTATGTTGTTCTGGATTCACGAGCAATCTGCCCAACCGAACTTTGCTCCCCAATGAAGCTGGGCACCCTTGTACGCTTTCAAATTGATCAAAGACGTTCTAGCCGCGCATTTCTCCAGGATGTTAGAGAGCAACATCTCTGAGGGCTTTTACAGCTCGATGGATGCTCTAAAGTTAGCGCTTCAGAACATCGCAGTAGGCTAACTGCGGAGCGCTGCTGATTCTATCGTTGAACGTCAATAGGCCTCTGTCAAAGCAGAATTGTCAATGTCAGAGCATCTTGGTCCCGAGTTATCGCATAGCCCAGTTCTATCTTTCTGTAATGTTGCTTTCTTGATAGAGTCTCCTTCTTGACTTTCACATCAAAAACATGGCGTCCTATACTTTTCAGCCACCCTGTATATTGTTGCAAAATATTACGATTTAGGTCACAAAAAATGGCAACCATATTCACCGCTGAATCAGCTTCAGTTGAATAAGGCGTTCTTCTCTGGCAAAACCACCTGCGTAATCAAAATTCCAAGGTAGGTTTGGATTGGGTCTGAGTTAGAAAAAAAGCATTTTGATGTCATTTTTTTCAGGAAAGAGAAGGGATTTCACGCGTTGAATTGTACTTGAGGAAGATAAAGAAAAAAAAAAAAAAAAACGACAACAGAATGATGGGCCTTCTTTGCCATCAAGTTCGGTGTTCCACGAAAATACCGGATGGTGCTTGCAGACATAGAACGCTTATGAAATCGGTAAGTACGATCTGATTGGCACGGTAGCAGTTCTGGTATATTTCGCTTTTGAAGGAGCGTGAATCTGTGTGGACCACCGCTGAGACATCTCGATTGCTCGTCATAGTTGTCAGTTTGTTGCATAAGTCATTGATTCACCACACTGCTGCTCATACTATTCTCGCATTCCGTCGCAAGCCTCACTATGAGACGCGAACTGCGGCAGGAGGTCGCAAGACTCACCAGAGACGCGAACTGCGCAGTGAACTTCATTCAGGTTTGTACCACATTTGCTTGCGTGGGTTACTCCCGAAATGGCAGTTCTTTCCAGCAAGGTGGCATTGCGGCGGTATTGCAATTGCGCTGTTCCACAACCCCATCCACTTCCGTACTGACATCGCTTATCATCAGACAATGTATTGATGATGAAAACATGATGGCGCAGGTATGACTAGAATTACTTCTCATGAGAATACTCTAATGTAGCTTCACACTTAGGTAATGGAGAAGAGTGTACGTGTCGTAACGAATCCTGTGCAGTCTACTCCTCTATCAGAATATCTTGGAATGTCAGAGAATAAGCCTAAGGATTGGTGTGAAACACTCAACAAGCTCGCACCTCTCTCAACAAGGTATTTTTGTTATTAACAGAAATATGATTTGGTTTTGAACAGGAACACGAATGTATCACCTTCTGATGATGAGCTCGTTGTAGTTGATTTTGTTACAGTACCATTTTTGGTTCTCTCGTGGTTAGGGTGTGAAAGTATTCGCTCCTATCTCGCTATGCGAGAACAGGCGATTAGTTGGTGAACTGTTTTTTGAGTCGTGAAGAGAACATCATCGTTGTTTTCAACAGGGCACCTGGAATTTTCGTAAATTCAATGGAAAAATGCGCTAAATTGGATGGCACGTTGATGGTTTCAACTTCATCGAAGCCTCATTTCTCGGCCCCTACAAGCAATGAGCGAACACAGCAGGTGCAGTTAATATACAGCTTTATGGCCGCGGCTTATGATATCAGCTTTTTCTTGAAGATTGTTCAACTATTGCTCCGCGAATGTCTTCATGGTGAATGGCCATCAGAAAGCAGCGTGCCATTAGGACACACAAGAATGGTAAGTGATCATTGCTGTAGAGAACACTGGTGATGGAACCTCAAACTCTTCTCCTTTTAGATAAGTCGAGGAGCAATTCTGAGCTTGTTGGCAGAATTAGTTAAATCGTACCCTGGTGTTGCTTCTCTGATATGCGAGGCTAAAGAAGATGGTCAGAGCGTTATTCATCAACTCATTGAGCATTTCATCGATGGTTCGCAGGAGAAAGTAAGTGTCTATCTCTCTCCCAAACTCAAACTTGTGAGGTTTAGTACGTGGTAAGCGCATTAATGGTGGTGATCTGGTAAACAAATGTTTCAGGATACTCTTGGCTCTTTGAAAACGCTGATTTCCATTCTTGGCTGCCTGCAATCACTCTCCCAAAGCGCAGGAGTCGTTGGTGTCCGACATGAAGGCATCGCTGCTCGCAGTTGGAAACTCGTCACTTTCCTCTTCGGCGATCTGTAGCAAAGTATGTGATCGCCTTCTCTCGGCCGAACTCTTTAGTGGTAATCTGTCCGCTTTCAGATCACAGAGTTGTGT
>MU882558.1:0-37500 GCA_036418205.1 Ostertagia ostertagi
ATGTGTCCCCAAGATTGGGGATGTGTCCCCAAGATTGGGGATGTGTCCCCAAGATTGGGGATGCCTCCCCAAGGTTCGGGATGCGTCCTCTCACTCGAGAGACCGCTCAAGGGTTTCGTCAAGGGCCCATCATTTTTCGATGGGTCCTGTGACGAAACTCTTGAGCGGTCTCTCGGTGAAGCGACGCATCCCCAACCTTGGGACGCATCCCCAACCTTGGGGACGCATCCACAACCTTGGGGACGCATCCCCAAAGTTGTGGATATGTCCCCAACCTTGGGGACGCATCCCCAACCTTGGGGACGCATCCCCAACCTTGGGGACGCATCCACAACCTTGAGGACGCATCCCCTACCTTGGGGACATATCCACAACTTTGGGGATGGGTACCCATCCCCTCGTCGGGGCTTGCTGCACCCGGCCCCAGGGTACGCGTAATATGAGCATGCATTCTATACAACGCGCCAAATGGGTTACGGTAGCCCTACCCTAGTGCTGAAGTTACATTCTTGTCTCGTCGGGTGCGGACTCATAAGCTCTATTATCAGGAGGGATCGGTACAATGGTTCAATCGTGGAATGTGCATTCAATAATTCAGAGCATTTTTATGGGTGCGGATGTTTTCCTTGTTATGAACATGAGAAGGCTAGACAAGCGAAATGCTACTTAAATGGTTCATTAAAGTAAGCTCCTCCCTTATTCACCTTTCAACCTCACAAAGCTATAAAATGCAGGTGAAGTTTCACTGGCTTAGATTTGGAAGATCGATTGGCTCGAACATTGGCCGTTCATCTCGCTACTTTAGTCCTCTGTTGAATGCATATTGTAGAGACCATGCGATAGTGAGTGTGACACTTCTCATCAAAATCCATGCGTTCGGTCACACACAGTACTTCTGTTCATCACTATGCTTCTGTACTACCCTACATCTTGCGTTTTTACAGGTTCTCGTTGATCCACATATTGAGGGATTGTTGATTTTCCCACACTCGAATGAGTTTCATCGATATTGGCTCGTGGAACAGCGCTATCTTATTCTCCAAGACAAGGTATGCAAAGAAATTTGCAGTGTGAAATATAATAATAACCAACTTGAATGTTTCAGGCTTCTTGCTTACCCGCTTGCCTTCTTGCTCCACCGCCAGGATCTCACGTTTTTGACACCTGTGCGGCTCCCGGGATGAAAACAAGCCACGTATCTGCTATCCTTGGAGGAACAGGGTGAGTGTGCTTCTTTCAGAGCCTCAAAAACGAAGCCTCAGATCACGGAAGTCAATAATAGCAGGCAGTATGTATAAGCAGAATAAGCGTTGCCATTCCATGATTTTCTTTCGTCTAACAGAATTCTCCTCCTTCTTTGTTTCCCTCTCTAAATTGTTTTTGATAAGCAATCCGTTTCACTTATATTAGGTTGTCCCATAATTAGTGAATCACTTTGAGTATTTTTGATTTCGAATTTTTTTTTCTTTTTCATTCGAAGTTCTTGCTTATCCAAACATACACCTCTGTCATCAACAACATATTTTCTATTCATGGGAATTTATTCGCTGTCTCTCCTCGTAACTTGCAGGAGCTCTTGAGCGAAGAAAGACCGGATCTGGGGTTCGAGGTCATGTCACTTTGCGCAAAATTTCTTCCTGGGGAAAAGGGCTAGAGCTCAGACTGGGTTAATTTTCGTTGGCAAGAGATTAGGGCTACACGGCGGAGGTGGAAGAACTGTTAGCCTGGGGGTCTCCAACTTTTTATGAATATTCCCTGGTAGGTGAGGTCGAACGACCTCAGGAAAAAAGCAGACTTTGTCTTGCTTTGCTTTCAATTCTAACGCATCGCCATAAAGCTGTCGACATTGACCTTCTTCAGTGATCCTAGTATTACTAGGCGGCGGTTCCTAGCGCAAGGTCCCTCTCGTGTTTCACGAATATCTCGGAAGGGTCGGACTTAGAGGAGGTTAAGCTTTTGCTGTCAGAACTCCGGAATCGTTCAAATTAAGCGACCGTTCCTTGTGCATTTTATAGCACACTTCACTCAGTCCACAATCCTTGTGAGTGCGCTGGATGATCATTGTGATGAACTAAGGGAGATCAGAAGGCTTATGACGATGATAGATCGTGTTCGGAGCTGATTCAAGCACAAAGCACCGAAGTAACAAATTCCATATTTTTAATTCTTCACGACTCTACGGAGTTGCCTACATTCCGTAATCTTAACAAGTTGGATACGCTCTGGCAAACAGCGACTGGTTTGTCTACTTCCATTCTCAGGGGTGCTGGCTAGGACAGTGAGGTTGCCGGTCGAAGGGTACCTGGAGTGCGGGTCATCTTTAAATAATAAATTTAACCCCGGAATAGAACGATCCATAAGTGCACCGTGGATTGAGCGAGCGTGCCTTCGCCTACCTGCTGGTTGGTCCACAATGTTGTTTGGCGTTTGAAAGATCCTAATAAGAAATGATGAAGAGGGAAGCTCAAAAATAGGTTTTAGAAAAATTGATGTAATAGCCAGGTAAGGCAACGTATAAGTGGGCTGACTAAATGCTCCGGTAGGATAATGTGGGTGCTACTTCGCAAAACATGTTTCACACCTTTACCATTTTTCTAGGATTTTTCATAGCAATAAATGTAAAGTGATTCACTAATTATGGGACAACCTAATATCTCTTGGTCGCTATCCTAAATACAGTAGCGGTCAAAAGTCTTCGCCGAAATGGTTTTTCGACTGTAACTTTTTTTCCGCCGAATCAAATCAATTCAAATTTCAATATGTTTTGAAGATAGTCCTACTTTACTTAAACGGCATATTTGCTTCGGATTGAGAAAGAATTAAGAATGGAACAAATCATTTCACTAGAAATTCTCGCGTATGAGCAAATTCCAAGTAGGTTTCAAATTACTCTAGCAAGCTTACAATTCAAGAAAACAATCTTACGATGAAGTAACACGTGGCCGATCCAATAATTTGTTTAATGACTTCGAGGTCGCTGAAATACTAACAAGGGCCTGAGTAAGACATCAGTCATTGAAATGCACTGTCTACACTAGGCAACTTCATCCACTTCTCTTAAAATTTGACGAGTTCTAGCGCCCATATTTCCGGTGCTAACTTCCACCAAAGGTTACCCTACACTTTCCCATAAATGTTTCGATGGCGCTCAGGACATGGGTGTGAATTGTTCCTTTCATTGAGAGCGCGCCATGCTGGCGAGCCACTCCCTCACAGTGAGGGTAATGATGCTTTTGGTCGCTCTATAGCTAGAAGGCGAACTCAGTCACGTACGAGTTCATACGAACGGATACGAAACTCTTTTCTAGAATCTATCTGATACGTCGGCATTCACCACTTCTCTAATCCTGTGCAATTGTAAGACTTCATTTACGACTACCCACGTGAGCCTCCGCCAAGCTTTAAACATATACGGCAGTTTGATTCCTTGGATCGAAACGTTTTTCCTCAGGACCCGCACACATTCCTATTTCAGTCGCCGGCAAACATCTTGAATTCACTCTCGTTGGTCCGCAGGACGTTGTAGCCCTATGGGATCCCCACTTTAGGCTGTGCGTAAGCACATTTCGCCCCCGACCAGTTCACCGCCGACTGACTTCGGCAGTATTCACAATCATGTGAAGGCAGCCTATAAAGTTGGGTTCTAGAAGAAGCTCCTCATCCACGTGTATGACAGCTGACCCGCGACTGACCTCGCCTTCTAGCATTAGTGCGACCCCAAAACATCACACTCCTCCACTGTGAAGGAGTGGCTTCGCCACAGTGCGCGCCTTTAACGAAAGGAAACAAATTCACACCAAATGTCCCGAGCGCCATCGAGACATTAGGGAAAGAGTAGGTACCTTTGTGGAAATTAGAACGCGGAGAAGAGTGGGCGAGAACTCCGTCAAAATCCATCTAGAAAAGAGGACGGGTCACCCACCCCGACACAGCGCCCTGCGTTGAGGAATACCTGCGACACGTCTCACGAGGGGGGGGGTTATTGCCCGCTGGGTGGAAGAGATCAGAGCAATTATTGATGCAAGTGGCTCATCCCACAGTCGGAAGACCAAATATCAAAGGATAGAGCGTCCACCACACAGGTTCCCAATGAACAATGATATTTCAACCAAAACAATTTTCGTGAATCTGAGGCGTTCCGGTAATTCTAATTACGTTTATTACCGACACAACACTGAAGAAATCTGAAATCTCGCGAAACGGCTTTTCGCAAGAGATATTTCATTCATTTCAAGTAGACCCCGAATCTGAAAGGGATGTGAGTACACGGGCGCATCGAGAAAGGGACTAGTTTGCGCGCCGTCGATTCAACCATGGGTCTTCGACAAACAACCCTCAACTTCAAAGGAGCAAATCGAGAGAATTCGAAGCAGCGTCCGTAGCGCAATTTCAGGGAGGTGTAGACATTCCACTGCGTAAACCGCTCTTCAGGGTTAATTTTATCAAACATGTAACGTTTATCAAAGTTGAGAAACGCTGATCCCATTCACTTACTTACGAAAAAGAAAAGCAGTGATTTCAAAATCTGCCTCTTAACTTTAGAACATAATCGCCCTTAAAAGGAATATGCAGGCCGTCGAAATAGTGCCATTGTAAGCAAAAGTAGCCCTTTCGGCGGTACTCGTGCAAAATCCTCACAGTAAGCCGTTTTTTGATATCTGACGTATGGAGGCAGTTCTAGTAAGATTTGATAAGTCACAATCTTCTAGTTTAATGATGGGGACGTATTTTACTTTTGGATGGAATGATTTGAACGCGAGTTGATGGCTTTAGGAGTAAAAAACTCGCCTCATCACAAATTTTCCTCGTTAATTTTGCGGAAATCTCACGTGGCCATTTTTTAATACTGACTATAGAGCCTGCTTTAGCAAAACGGTCCGTCGAGAAAATCTCTAGTTTTTGTATGACGTTCAACTTTTCGAATTGACGAAAATGAAAGCAAGTTGTTCTCTTCGTAAGTGTAAAAACTCGTGGCCATCTTCGAATTTTCCTCGTTTAATTAAATCTAAATTCGTTATTGTCTTATAACTTTTCTAGAATTTCTATACTGGTTTAGAAAAAGCTCTCAGCAAAAAACTGTCCAAATCTACTTCAGATTGAAATTCGTCATATTTTGAAGAAAGGTTATAATCATTTGAATATTTAGTTCAAATTTCAAAATAGTAATAAGCTGGCTCCCATCGGCCAATGCCAAAGCCACGTCACCACTCAGTTGGCGAAGGCTGTTGAAGCAGAATTTCAACTGAAGGGCTAGCTACAAATTGAGGACCGACAAACTGGTAAGTACTAGAATTTTGGTAAGTCTTGTGCGAAATAAATAAGACAATGTGTCATGGTATGACATTTTTGTGGCTAGTTTCTCGTTTCTGGTCTGTTTCTCGTTTGCTCGTTGGTAGACCTCATCAACTAAGATTCTTCTATTAACTTTTTCACATTTTTGTGACCTTCTCAAGCGAATTTTTCTGTGGGCGTGGGGTAGCAGGGCTTTTTATGAGCAGTTTTGGGGAAAATTAAACAAGCTTTTCCAAGCTTTTCATAGTTCGGCTTTTGATGAGGGTTGTTTCTGACTTCGGCCTCCGGCGGAGGGTGTGGGGGGGGGGGTCGTATTTCCAAATTTTCCTCACGCCTCGCTTGACCACTGGTGGAGGAGGAAGCTGCCCTAGTAGACAGTGCATCCAATGACTGATTCCTTACTCAGGCCTTGTTAGTATTTCAGCGAACCCCGAAGATCATTAACAAATTATTGGATCGGTCCAGTGTTATTCATCATCCGTAAGATTGTTTTGTTGAATTGTAAGCTTGCTAGAGTAATTTGAAACCTACTTGGAATTTGCTCATACGCGAGAATTTCTAGTGAAATGATTTGTTCCATTCTTAATTCTTTCTCAATCCGAAACAAATATGCCGTTTAAGTAAAGTAGGACTATCTTCAAAACATATTGAAATTTGAATTGATTTGATTCGGCGGAAAAAAAGTTACAGTCGAAAAACCATTTCGGCGAAGACTTTTGACCGCTACTGTAGGTAATTCCTTCAGTGAGCTTAAAGGCATAAGGCAGGTGATAATCGCGTTCGATTGACGCAATTTTCAGAAGAACGTCTACACCTTAATTGGTATCTCGCATGGCTTCCTCATAGTATCAAAAAACGAATGTACATTTTCCAACGTCCGGCCTGTCAAAAACCAAGAAAAACTCACACATCAAATTGCGACTTTCACTCAAATCAATCATCAGGCAAACGAATCAATCATCCATCGAAGTTTTTAGTAAAATTTGGGCAATGGATCGATCAGAGGAACGCGTAGGAACAATGTCAAAAATATTGGAGGAGTGTGGAGTTGAAAATGCTTCTGTTTTTCACGGAGATTTTCTGAAGACTGACGTAAACGATAAAAAGTTTTCCAAGGTGAGAGCTTTCTTAATGTTGTTTTTGAGCTTTCCTGGTGGCACTTAGTCATTCTATTTTCTTATGTGATACCCATTCCGTGTATTGAACTTTTCTTAATCCAGGTGACTCACGCAATCGTTGATCCACCTTGTTCTGGATCGGGAATGGTGAAACGGATGGATGAACTGACAGGAGGGAACGCTCAACCGGAACGTTTGGCGAAGTTAAGGAATCTTCAGGTATTATTTGGCTCTAGTTTCATTTATGAAGTCAATAATTTCCGACCATTTGTTTAGGCCATGATTTTGAAGCATGCTTTGAAGTTCCCAAATTTGCAACGTGCCGTGTACTCCACTTGTTCAATCCATGAAGAGGAGAACGAGAGCGTAGTCGACGAGGTCTGAAATTTTGGTACGAAATAACCACGTATAGTACATAGTATTGTACTATGACACATTCTGCTACAACCGAAATATGACAAGTATGGTGTCAAAATATGAGACAGTAGGTGTTCTTTGACCTACCATAAAAGTTGAGGGAAAAAACAATGGATTTGCACAAAATCCTTCAAATAAGTCCTTCGAACGATAGGAGGGGCTGGGCGGATATCAGTTCAAGGAACACTAGGCAACGATAGAGATAATGTCAAGATGAGTGAGCACAGCGGGAACGAAATACGTATTTGTATACGGTGGGCGTACACCGTCATTTGAGGTGTCTAGCGTTGCAACTTCTAAGCCCTTACCACCTTAAAGTCATGCGCTCTGCCAGTCGTCTGTCGCTCTGTATCTCTGTCACAAAATTCCCTAGCCCCTGGAAATCCGTTGAAGTGATCGGGCCAACAATAAGTGTGGTATGGCTGGGCCATGTCTCGAGAAGTACAAAACACAAATCGGCCTAGCGGAGCCCCGCCCACAATTGGTTTGGCGTGCATCAAAATGAGCGGTACTGACGACCAAGATTTCAAATTAGATTCCAAAAAAGCCTAGAGACTGGGGAAAAAGGGTGAAGGAATGCAATGGTAGATCAGATCGAATTAAGGGGACCCACCTCCGGAGGGCGTTCTCTAAAAAAACAGCACCTAATGAAGAAAAAAATCATAGCTCTGTTAGTGGAAAGCCTACAGAGCAGAAATAAAATTGGTGTAGGGAAGTAGTGTCTAAGTTATTTCCAGTAGCGATAGCCCTCGCACAATCGTTGGAGCGTGCAATAAAGTGGACAGCGCTTGCTGCATGTCCTCATTGCTGGGTTCCGAGAAGTCTTGAAGAACGGGAGAAAGGTGTATAGAGGTTGCCGAAAGGAAGGAGGACGACTGCTTGACGAATCGGTCCAGAGGCAAACCGGGGGCCCAGAAAAAGCATACAGTGGTTGACGAGGGAGGGCGGGTAAAAGCTATCGGTGTATGGAGCGTGGGACGAGCGGATAGAATCTGTCTTAGAAGTTAAGTATTCGTAGTGTATCGGGCTCAATTGTTAATTCACTCCTTATCATTCTTTGCCGCAGAACTGTGTTGTGCACGCAGTAGGACGCGGCGCCAACTGATGAGATAACATAGAGGGGTGTGTCTCAAGTGGTACGCTTGGAAATTTCAGCACCTAATTAGTGCTGCGTCGCGACGAGGTGCGAAGTGACCTCAAATTTTGGCATCTAATTAGTGCTGCTTCGCGACTAGGCCAGCTACCTGTGGGCGAGACGCGCCGTACATGTCCATAACGGTGCAAAAGATTGGCGAATAGCGATTTCGGAAAGGAAAAAGGTGATTTCAGATAAAATGTGATTATTCATTCATAATTACTACTTTTCAATCTGCTGATTCTTGTGAGCAAATCGAATAAGATTGATGTCCATATTTAACACATTGCGTACCGCGTGCGCCACATGGTGGCGCACGATTTCACACGAAACATCATAGTTTAATCTGATTTATTTGTCATTTTTCAGTGCTCATGGACTGGTGCACTCATTTTCAGAGCCTGGAAACCATACGTGTCATCACTGATGAAACTGTTGATAGATTAATGATGATACGTTTTTGAAAAATATAAAAAAGCTACGAAGGTGCTCATACAACGGCGGTCCGCAATGTGTTGATATTACTACTATACTAACCATGCGTGTCCAAAAGGATATTAATTTAGAAACTATCGAACTTTGCCATTCCTTTCCACGGAAGTTCCAGCCCTGCAGAATCCCCTGTGCCCCGCAATCACGACGCATATGAGAAGTATGAAGATTTCGCCGACTACCTAAACACTAATTGGCTAAGCGGCCCACTCAAAGGTATCTGGTGCAAGTGGGGTGTTAAGGAGTTGAGGACTACTAACATTAATAATAGAAGAATCATTATAAAGGTAATAATAATATATAATAATAATAAGAGTAGTAAGAGTAATAATAATAAATACGAACATCAATCTTACTTTGATTTGTTCACAGGAGTCAGAAGATTGAAAAACAATAATAATGAATGAATAATCACATTTTGTCTGAGATCACCTTCCTCCCTTCCGCCTATCTTTTGCACCGTCATGGGCATGTACGGCGCGTCTCGCCCACAGGTAGCTGGCGCCTAGTCGCGAGGCAGCACTAATTAGGTGCCAACATTTGAGGTCACTTCGCACCTCGTCGCGACGCAGCACTAATTAGGTGCTAAAATTTCCAATCGTACCACTTGAGACACACCCGCTTGAGGGTCATGCCATCGCGAAGAGTAATCACTGAATTGCACTGCACTGTTCATGCTTCTCGTTTGGTCCCTCTCAGAGTAGCCACTTTCAGTAATAGAATGAAATGTTCCGGAAAAGATGTCGGAAGGTTTCTCAGCAAGCTCACATATATTAGGTTGTCCTGAAAATCTTTGGCCATTCGTCGATTTTTTTTTCCAATTCCACTTTTCTTCTTTAGGCCAGTCAGCAAATTACAGTCATATGCCCCATCGTGATCGTGAACATATTGCCTTTCAGCAGGTGACTTGTGGATGCTGTTTGCCTAGAAGTCCTGAGCTTTCAAGGCAAAAAACTGGAGGGAATGCGTTTTCGAGTAGTCCGGGACATAAAGCTCTCCCTCTTTTAGTTGAATCAACAGCAACAGAAGCAAATAATATTCTGTTGGGGCCGGATCTCTGAACACAACTGGTGAGATAGGACATCCCATAAGGAGCTTGGAGACTTTTGCTGGCCCTTTTTCAAAATCCCTTGATGAGCGTTGCTTGGATAAAGTGATCTTTGTAATGTTTTCTACGCATAGTGCATGAGATCCACTCCGCTTGTCCACATTATCGAACTACAACAGCAGCGAAGTTTGTAGGTAGGAGCTGTCGGCAAACGGATTGCTTGCAGCTTTAAAAAGTCTGAAAGTTGCCTCTCAAGTTGTAGTGCTGGAGTTGACGTCGGAATCTCTGGTTGTAGGCGTCTGAGCCAGTGGCGCTCGCGGGTGTTGTTTACGTGGGGAACCCACTCCTTGCTCCCACTAACAAAGTAGTCGGGTAAACAAGATACAGCCGGTAAATCAAAATGTTCATTCAAAATCTGAAGGCTTCTGATAGCGGTTGTCACCCACATCACGAGATCCCCTTTTTCCATAATTTTCTCCTCTTTTTGAAAAGCTATTGAGGAATGGCTATTGTGTTATGATGACTGCAGTAAAACTGTGTCTGTTAGTGTGCATTGCACCAGAGACTTTGACAGAATTGGAAGAGATCTCTGACCCGCAAACCGTTGCGAATCAGAGATCTCTTCCAATTGTACCGTTCCCGCGTACATTATACAGAGAACCTGACCCTGTGCCAGATGTAGATGTCAAATTGCAAATTTTATCAACTAGCGTGCTTAACGTTCTCAATCAACATCGACGGCACCATTACACCAACTTGACATTCGAGCAGCGGCAGGGATTCAGAGAAATACGCGAGTTAAGATCAAACGGTGCAATAAGAGTCTCTGTTAGCGATAAGTGAATTTGTTGTTATGTCGCAGTCATTGGATCGTGAAATAACGGAAATTCACTTGCGGGATACAAATACTTCCCGCCGGGCGACAGCCAAGGAATTTTCATCACAATGCAGGCGTCTCAATCACATGTGGATGAGGGAAGGCAAATCTGCAGGTCTAGACGAAAGGTTCCTTCGCAGACTCAGGCTTGACTCTCCAAGTTGTCCTGTCTTTTACAGCTTGGTGAAAACCCACAAACTTGCGCCTAACGAGTTGCTGTCAATGTCAGCGGACACTTATAAAATACGACCAATCATAAGTTGCGTGGGTGGACCAACTGACAGAATTTCGTGGTTTCTAAACTGTATTGTGAGCCAATTGTTGACCAAGGTTCCCTCTCACCTGTCCAACACAAACCAATTCCTGGAACAATTGCGTCACTTGCGTCTAGATTCAAGTTGCGTAATAGAGTCATTCGACGTCACCTCGCTCTATACCAATGTTCAAAATGAACAAGCCCTACAAGCGCTATCCGAAATGTTGGATAGGCATGGTAGGCATATTGAGACTTTTGGACTTGGTAAAGCGTGCATCATGACTCTCATCAAGGAATGTCTTGGTTGCAACATCTTCAAATGGTCAGGTTCTTATTACTCCCAAGTCAGAGGTTTAGCCATGGGTCAACGCTTAGCTCCCGTACTTGCGGTCTGCTTTATGAGCAGAATCGAAGAGCCAGTATTAGAGCGCTTACCATTGATGTACTGCAGGTATATAGATGACTGTTTCATCATTACTTCAACACAGTCCGAAATGGATGAGTGTTTTCGCGTAATGAATGAGCAGTCACCGTACATCAGGCTTACACGAGAAAAACCACAGAATGATTGGCTCCCCTATCTCAACACACAAATTAAAGTGTCCAGCGGCGTCGTACACGTGAAGTGGTACCAGAAAAGAAGCTCAAAGAACATCTTGATTCATGCTACATCTGCACATCCATCTGCTGTGAAACGTGCTATTGTCAAGAACATGTACAAAACAGCAATGAGTATGTGCAGCGATGTAGCCGAACGTGAAGAATCAAAACGGTTAGCTTCAAGCATAGCTCGATCAAATGGCTATACGGCATCACATCATGGTGGAAGACCCCGCGTTGGCAGCAGAAACACAGCACGCCAAGATAAGGTTCCTCTATGCTTGCCATTCATCTCTGATAAAGTATCTGCTGCAATACAACGATGTATTGTTCGCGCACAATTGAGCGATGATGTTATTCTAGTTAACATCCCGAATGATAACATCAAACGCCAAATTGTGAGGAACAGACTCTACGACAGGCAGTGCCCAACAGAGAATTGTATTACATGTTCGAATGGGAGAAATGGTGATTGCGCTTCAGCAGGCGTAATTTACCAGATTCAGTGTGAAGCATGTAATTGAACATAGATACATAGGGGAAACTGGGAGAGTTCTATCAGTGCAGATTGAAGAGCATTTACCTGGTAAACGGCGCTGTAATGCGTTGACACCGTTGGGAAAACACAGAGTAGAACAGTATGATGGTAATGAGTTCAACATTAGGTGCACGATTTTGGCTCACGAGACCGAGATTTCGTCAAGGAAGGCATTGGAAGCATTTTGGATTTCAGCCAGAAATCCAGAAATGAATAACCGAAATGAGTGTGTCTCCATCACAAATGATCTCTTGCCATTCATGCAACATTGCGAGTTTCTTGCATAATCAGCGAACGTGCTTGTCCGATATACTGATACAGAATAAGGGCAGCAAAGTAACATCATTCGCTACTAATGTTTACTAACTGAGTGTAGTATTTCGCTACACTTTGCGGTGGAACAAGGTGAGCTGAGCTTTTGTGTTCTGGAATTTTCCGTGCGTCCCTGACAGCACGTCAGAAACGCTAGAAGGGATGAGGCGTTTGATGGGGTAGTGTGCACTTCTTAAGCTTCGAGCCATGTTCAGGCCTTGAAAACGACGGAACGGTCGAAACGTTGGCCAGAATAAATCTTCCACCTTAACAACCTCAAGGCAGAAGAACAATCAACAATTACAATAACAACGAAGATGCCGAGGTTTCAAGATGAGAGAACTTGGAATTTATTGCACCAGAGACTGTTTTCAGACAATTCCAGAAGACACTCGTCACTTAAGGTAAAAAGCCAACCGACTCCGGGGTTTTTTCTTGAGTTCCTGGACATCGGCAACCAAATGTTTGCCATGTCGTGAAAGACACTCTGAAGCCCCATTGGTAGACGTACGATCTTGCCGCATCGCTTCCATTGACGCGTTTTCCGGGTTTCAGAATCAGGAGTAGCCGAATATGTTTTCTGTCAAAGTCGATTTTCTCAGCCATAATCGCTGCGAAATACCACGGCAGAGACGCTCTGGTGAGATCATTGACTGGGGTTCACACACGTTTTACAATGGATGTTCAAAAATTATCGCTGGAGATTTCACAACATACACATGGAAATGGCCAAAGACTTTCAGGACAACCTAATATTATTCTACTTACAGGTGCTGCTTGACACTTACGTACGCCAACATTTTCGACTAGCTCCATCAGTGCTGCCAGTCTGGAAGCATAGAGGACTAGAAAGCTATGAGTTTGGGAAGGACTGCCTCCGAGCTGATCCCGCTAAGACATTGACAAATGGTTTTTTTGTTGCGGTCTTTGAGAGAATACCCAGTGAGGGGGATTGTGAGAGCAAAAATCCGAAGAAGAAGATGCATAAGAAGTACGAATGTGATGAGGTGGCAGTGGAGACAAGGAAAAGGAAGACAGATATGGATGGGTGGAATGAGGAAACTGAAACGGTAAATGTCAAAGGTGGACGCAAGAAAAAGAAGAGTAAAACTCACCATACAGTAGAGGAATAACGAGTTTCATGCGAAGTTTCCTTTCAGTTGTTACTGCTCAGAATTTTCTACTTTAATCATCTGTATTTTTGAATTCTGTTGTCTGTTGAATTCCTTGTCGATTTGTTGTTGAAATGTTGTTTGTTCGGAGAAACACGATAGATTCGATACGTATGGTGAAACTTGCAGGCAATGCATAAATATCGTTTCGTCTGCTCTGTCTGTAGAGAAGTAATTTGGTTTCATTAGGCACGACTCAAGTAGAAGTCACGTCATTGATGAGGGTCAGGAGGAGGTTGCTCACATAATAGATGAAGGATTACATTTCTGCGAGATGGACCCTTAAACAGCGCGTTAACAAATGTGGGACTCCAGCGGGTGAAAATCGCCCACAAGAGCGCTAGCGCCTTGCAGAGATGCTAGCTTTACTGGCTCTATATTCTCCGGCAGGATATATTCTGGCGCTATTTGACCTCATACTCACCGCGCTCAGTGCCTTATTGCCTAGCACTGCCGCATTGCGAATGTGAGCAAGCCTTCAACTTGGGCTTTTTCGGCGGATTCTCTTCTTTTCCTTGGTTGCTGGCCGTTTCACGCAAGTACTTTCGCATCCGTGTGCAATAGCCACACCTGTTTGATCTAGGCATGTGTTAGGGCAAACAAGCAATATCGCCATTTCTTTCTTGATCTTCAGCTCTCCATATTTCTTCAGGTAGCTGAAACAAGTGAGTTCGGCAGCTGAAGGGCAAGGTTTTCGGTTGAAAGAAATTAACATTTGGGCGACAGTGTGGCACCGTCTTTGCCGCGTGGGACCATGTCACCTGTTGTAGGTGACACTCCATATTTTGGGATACGTACTTTTAACTACAAATTTTTAGCCAGAGCATATTGCTCAATGTGACATTGAGGTAATTAGGGTGACTATGGTTAACACATACTTTTCACGTTAGTATTTTACCAACGGGGTGCTTCAAAGTGTGCTCGAGAGAAGTTTTGATAATTGGATGAATTGAGCTGGGTGATTGTTTTTTTTTGCTTGTTGTCACTTCTTTTTACAAAATAGCCGTATCCAGCTCCACATACGAATTTTTGAGGGGAAGAACTTCCTGGATTGTTCTGCAAATCCTCTTCGACCGAGCGAGGGAATCTCTCTGTTTGAAGTCAGTACATCAAGTTCTGAAGCGCCGAAAAGAGCCTAAATATTATAGCTCCTGCATTGAATATCGGCGTAGTTGTTGGCGTGAATACTTGACATTTTATTGATATTTGATTCCACCCGGAGAGACCGGGTCAGGGTTGGGATGGGTGGGACAGGCCCGGAAAGTGCAAAGCACACCCCAGGTAAGCGGAGCTCCGCCCACAGGGAGAGTGGCATGCACCGGAATGAGCAATACCGAAGGCGAAAATTCCGGTCCTGATCTCACAACAGTCAGAGAACCGGGAAAAACGGATAGATGTACGATGATGGGGCCATTCAGCAAGGGAGGTCCACGTGTGGTGAGCGAGTTTTCCGAAAAGGCAGGGCTTGATAAAAAAAAATCATGAATCGGATAGAGGAATCCTACCATGTGATGACAGGTTGATGGAGCAGCAATGTCTGAGGTGTTTCGGCATATCTAAAACGCGTGGAGGCCCTTCCAAAACAGTGGAAGGTCCTGTGATATCGTCAGTGTCGCGATATCATAGGTAGTGGCTTTGATTGCTTGTAAGAGGCATTGGAGATGAGAAGTGTAAGGCAAGTCATGGAAAGACGGGAAGAAACCGTCAACAGAGACCGAAATAAAGCCCTCATCTCTATTGCGGCGAAACGAAATAAGATTGATTTGTAAGCGGGCTCAATGGTGTTGGGCAGGATGAATGCCGCACACTAGGGCCTTAGCGCGTCGCCCTTGTAAAATAATTCCGACACTTGTGTACACACTCCTTGCTTGTGCACACTGCACTTTTCTCAGTTGCAGGCTTAATTTTGACCAGAAATCCTGGACTTGACTTTTATCTTCCCACTGCACATCACCTCTTTCCATGTGGATGACGGCTCATACATCGACGATGGGCACAAAAATGTGTAAAAAGACATGAATAGCTATGACAGCGGTTGCACTAATATCCATTGAAAGGGAAGATGGTCGTAAAAGTTTTGAAATCTGCGCAACTCACGGTTGACCCTACTCGTACCCATCCAACCTAAGTTAGCACCCTGTTGTTATGCAGCGTATTTTGGCAGATGGAAAACACGTCGATGATAGTCATTTTATAATGAATGAAAGTCGAGACACATTCGTAATGCAACGGTTACACTTAAAAGCCTCTTGTAGCAGCAACGTAATCTTTTGTGAATGCGTCCAAGTAGGGTGTGACACTATCATCCAGATACTTTGTCTTCTTCAGGTATAGTAGCAGGACTTGGTGGATGTACAGATACTGGTGCTCGGTCTGAAACAATATAGATGCTAAGCGATGCTCCTAAGCTTTTATTTTAACACACCATAATTCAGCAGTCTTATTCATGACAAATTTGAATTGTCCTTTTTATGTAGAGGAAAGTTTATGGTTTACCATGCCTCAAAAAGCTTTCTCAATTGTTGCAATTGAACGAAGTTATGGTTTGTCAAGTACGAAAACTCGCGCTTCTAGAATTTTTGTCGTTCATCCAGAAAGGGTACTTCCACATCAACATATTCGGCTCCGCAGCAGCTATACATGCCACCATTTACAGGCTACGTGGGCCATTGTTACAAGTGTGTATGCCAAACGCATCACATCCAATTTTTCGATGTATGTTTTTTCGACGTCCAAATTTTTTGTGTTCATTCCGTTGACGGTACGATAGCGTAACAATAAGTGACGTGGCTCACATAGTGGTCGAATATACTTTGTAGAAGCTTTTCACTCCCTATAAAATGTCTGTTTAGTTAGTTCCCGGTTTTTTCATTAACTTTAAGAAGTAGAGAAAAAAGTAATGTGAGTTAATGCCAACCTATTCGAGCAAAATATATGTTTTTCCTGGAACAACTGCGTCAAAGAGATTTTGAAACCAACATGGCGAAAGCAAGTAAAATTCGCTTTTCCGTTGCCACAGCACGTCCTTGTAGTCACAACACTTTTTACCTACAGAACCTCACCAAAATCAACAGATGACAGTTGAAGCGGTCATGCATGGAAAATCGCAAACCCTACAAGGCTAAAACAGCCAAAACACGCGATGTCGTCAGTGTGCTAATTTCCGTATTAGCATCACATTTAGCGCTTGTTAGGAGGTACTCGTTTGAAAAGTTCCAAATCTTCTTTCGGATCAGAAATTCGTCTGGTTTGAAAAAAAAGTAGTCATTTGAGTACACGTTAAATTTTCAACGTGGTCTCCCGACACATTAGGTGCTCCAAGGTAAACACAGCGCGTTGCAAGTGCAATCACATCTCTTTACATGCCTTCTGTACACAGAGAGGAGTTGTTACTGGGGAGTGGGGGGAGGGGGGCCTTGACCCTGCGGCTCCTGTTGCATTCCACCCACAACAAAGATGAAGTGTCTCGAATGAGCTTTGGTTGGCAGATTTACTGACAAATTGCAGACCAATCAGTGCCGCTCACGGAATTGGTTGACAAGCAGCACTCATGACCTGTCACTGCATACGTTGGGAAACCAGTCGAAGGTATGTACGATGGGAAATCATGTGGAACAAGGCGATGTTTAATGTGTAGGAAGCTGCTCCGAGTTCAATGTATGTGAAATCCGAACTCCACATTCCCAGCCTTGTAGTGTCTCAGTAATGTCGCCTTGCAGCATCTGAAGTGCTCATTCAAACACCCGGCAATTACTAGGAAATGTTCAACGACGTCGCGAAAAGCGTTGATAGAAGTCAAAGAGCGTTTGAAGTGGAAATGAGATATCATGAGATCGATTGTACCAGCGATTCACAGCGCTCCGAAAGACACTTACGGTACGCTGCCTAAGTTTTTGAATGGGTACGCGTTTAAGAGACCCATGATGAGAAACTCATATCACATAAGCACTTCAAGGGCTTCTCACAAAACCGCCATAATAGCCATGGCAGAGAGCGAGCGAATGAGTTGGCTAACTGATCGGATTTGCAGACGTCAATACCACGTCAATCTAGCCATCTTGCTAAGTTGTAATGACTCCTCAAAGGAAGCGATTGCCATAAGGAATTTTCGCATCGGGGGAGAACCTGCGCCACACGGAGCAATTACTTGCTGGCAAGGTAACGATGTGTGGCCCTCCCAAGGCGAAAGGTGCTGTGGTTGCTGAGCAGGACCCGCGTGACTCCCCGCCCCCAGTGGCGTGACGCCCACTAGTTTTCTTGATGATCTGGATAGACTACTTGCTGTTGGGTTTTCATATTATGACATTTACCTTCTAGCGGCTGTATCTTCCAACTTGCCCACGTATTGCCTTATCAATCAAAACACTATGCTTGTTGTCATGATGACGTCCGATCGTCGCTCATCCATGGTCGAAAATGAAAGGGCAAAAAGGGCACGGATTTTTTTTTGCTTTTTTCGTCGTTGGCGTGCTAGTGAGACCCTCACGTCCCCTTTAAACCCCTGTGAGATCTATCGTAATCGCCGCTTTTGAAGGCAGGTCGGCTCAATTTGGGGTATTATGGTGTTTAAAACTGAGTGTAGAGATGCGAAACGGAACGACAGTGGAGAAAATACGAAAAGAAACCGTTGACAAGTCCAAAACGAAAGCCCTTCCCCTCTTGCAATGAAGGAGGCTAAATTGGGATGAAGACACGTCCGAACGAGTTTTTCATACATGCCGGCCATTGCTGGCTCTGTGCCGTCGGATGATACGGCAATCAACCCAGCTAATTTCCCACGTTAGCCACCACGCACCACTTCCGAAAGTGGGCAGGCATAGCGCCTGCCAGGCGGCTATAGCGAACAATACATCCTCTGGGGCTCTATTGCCGCATCGTTTAGGATTCCGAGCGAGGTAAAGTCTTCAAGAGTGTGTAACGCGCACAGAGATGATGAAAGGGATTTGTTTGGTCGCCTATACGTGACCTTTGCCTTCAAGGACTTTAGCAGCCGTATATGTGTAGCAGTCCGGAAAATAAAGGATCAACCAATATTCTCTATTCACAACTATGGTACTATTTGTATCCAGTGACTAGGAGAGTTTGCACTACAGACTCCACGAAACAAGGCTTCCACATAATGCTCATGAGTATTGGATAGTTGGTAGTTGCTAAATGATAGTTGCAGGGTAAAGCACACAACTTTAACCGGGTAATCAAATCCCCGGCAGAAAACTGTCACATTTCATGAAGGCCGTCGTCATTTGTTTCGTGAAATATGCGTGTGTCAGCTGGCCATCGTTATCGTGGTGTTGTCTCTTTAGTTTCTAAATTTTTGTGAACAGGGAGCGCCTACTGTAGCTTACGGTCACCTTATGTCATTTTTAATCTGAAATATGTTGCTCAAATGCTTTACTTTGAATTCACCTCTTTAGTCGGATTTGCGTGGCGGAAATGAAGAGTGGATTTCAAGTGATCTCAGTCATGTACATACCTGAATGCTATTGTTCCTCTGCTTTCGTAGCTCTACTAGGTAATCCTTGATTTCAAGCAAGGGAGCCGGCTGATGAAGCAGTTCCATGGCATGTTCAATGAGAACTATAGATCCTGTTCGTCCAATACCGGCGGAACAGTGGACGATAATTGGCGCGCTAAACACCATAGATAAACCTAGTTTTTTTTTGAAGAATAAACAAATCTGTTTCATACCATGGTCCGGAAATACGATATAACTTAGTTTGGCTACTAATTATCGTTTTGTGTGGGAACTCACGTGTTTTCTTTCAGCTTAGCAAGTAGAGCTATAGGGGCTAAGTCGGCCTCAGGTACACCTCGATCCGGCCAATCCATCCAGTGGTAATGGGAACACACATGCACAGGCTGTCCAGGTACGGTTACCTCTAGTTGGCGTACCATAACCTTCACTTTTGTGTCGAATGGAAATGGGAACTGAAAAAACGGTGGTCTCATCACTTTTTTCCAACTGTCTGAGAACGGCTGCTGATATCGTATAAAATGAGGCTTCACTGTTGCAAACATTTTTTGTCAGAAAGGGGAATCCAGCAAATCACTATTGAATCGTGTAAACGTCGTTCATACCACTCGATTCGCTATGGTGGATTCAAAGCCAAAAGAAAGGAGAAACCATGGCCAGTAGGGTAAAAGTGACGAAGAGAAGGAAAACAATGAAAGCTGGGCAATATGAAAGGCTTGTTCTGAAGAATTTCGCCTACCTGTTCTTGCTTCTTCAAAACAACGCTGACCTCATCAAATTCGAGCGGTGTCCCCTCTTCTGTGGGAAAATATTCAGCGCATTTTTTCGCATTCTGAAAAGGTGTTCGAAGGTTGAAATTCTGCTCAGAAGCAAATGGTGCATAAGCGCTTCAGAAGAGCATGATTCGTTCAAATGTTGGGAAAGTAACCCCATATCGTAAAATTTGGTAGTGGTTTGTTCAAGATAATCAACCAGTTTCGCACCACATGCTACCGCGCGCATGGCACGGAAGACTTCGACAGAACCGACACTCGGTGGAGAGTTAGGTTTCACCGCTAAACTGTAGCTGCTTCGTTAAATGGTTGCTGTCCGCTGCATAGACTGCCCATTTCGGCTGAATCTCACGGTTTCATAAGCGCAGTGAAGTGCTACTGAAAAGACTGGAGGGTTGTCGCTACAAATACAGGGTGGCCAGAAATTACGGTAACAAGATGGAGGGGTCATAGGAAATCTGTACAACTAGACACAGAGGGTGGGCAACAAGAACGTGTCCACTGAAGGGTAATGAATGTAAAACTATATGGTCCTTCCTAGTAGCCCCTATCCGGTTTGAAAAAAGCGCGAAGTCTTCCAGGGAATACACTGACAGCGGCGTGTTGATGAGCGGCCCCGACCACTTCCAGGCATTATG
This sequence comes from Ostertagia ostertagi, assembly GCA_036418205.1. Taxonomy (NCBI): domain Eukaryota; kingdom Metazoa; phylum Nematoda; class Chromadorea; order Rhabditida; family Trichostrongylidae; genus Ostertagia; species Ostertagia ostertagi. The sequence continues at coordinate 20,142 of MU882558.1, forward strand.
AAGCGGTTCCTTCAATCCCTTAACGTCACCATGATGTCAGCGGCAGGTGCTTGTCTTCCCCACTCTTCGTGTAGCGTGAACCAGTAGATTTGAATTGGGAACTCTAGGTCGCAACTTTCCAAACGTAATTATCTCTGGGCTCGGTCACTCTATCCATTCATGACGAATTCGACTGTGAGTACTTCCTCATCAGCGAAAAAGGTTGTCAATATGAACTGAGACAACGCCTCCGTCTAGCTCCAACTCCTCTTCAGTTTGCTCGCCTCATTAGAGAGCTGAGCTGTTCCAAGCTGATGTGCCTCACCGATGGGATGTCTTCTGACGATCACATGCAAAGAAGTGCACCTGGTCCCTAATACGGGAAAAAATGACCTGCTGAATGTGCTAGATTCCATCGCTGCTCAGCGCCTACTTTTTCAACATTGTTCTCTGTAACAGCAAAAGCTCCTCTCCCACGTGCAATCCAATCGCTTCTAGCACCTAGCCAATTGTTCTTCGCAATAGTGGTTGTTGCAGCTTTACTGAAGGTCCTGATTCGCTTTGCAACGTAACACCACCAGACATGTTGAAGAAGCAAGCGGGTCGTTATTTCATGAAGAGCCAAAGGCTTAAACAATCCAAACTAGGTAGAATCCGAGTGGTAAAATTAAGAGTGAACATCGTATCAATAGAATCAAATGTGCAAAAGCTATACTCAATACCCCTTTCGTTTACTCATATAATTGTACACGGTACGCTCTTGTTACCGTAATTTCTGGCCACCCTGTATATTAGGTCGTAACTTTCAAATGTCGCCTCCTTTTGCGAAGAGCTGTACTTGTAGAAAAGAAGAACTAAAGAAAGCCAACGAATTGCCAAACTGCACAGAAACTGGTATGGAGATTTGACTTCGTCAACAGTGAAATTTAAAGTTTCTATATGCTAGTGGTAAGGCTTTCCAGGATAGAAATTGGGTTCGGTATTCTGAGCGACACGAGCAGACAGCACTGGAACTCTGTTCCATAACTCCGAAAAGAACAAGGCCTTGAGTTTGTTGTAAGCGCATTTCACAAAGGGATGTTCCTCGATAACAAAGTGAAAAGATGGCTGTTCTTGACAGTTGATGGACAGATGAGGGTGGCTCGAAAACCAGACATCTACGGAGAGATAATCTTCCTATTTTGTGGTGAGATAGTATAGGACTGGCTTACCCTACTATAGATAATCGGCTAAGTGTGTCTGTTGATGCGTCTATACTTACAAGTGTTATGTGGAGTGGTACCGGGACATTGGTGGGACATGACTGAAAGCGATAGCAACTGATAAGGGCTGATAAAACGCGTCAGAACGCTAAAAACGTCGATTACGCCACCCAGCTGATGACTGACGTGTTTCTTGTCCACTTTATGCAATTTTCACTTTCGAGTTCTTCCTTCTAGGTTGAAGGCGCGCACCGATGATGAGCAGTACACTGGAGCAATCCCTTTAGTAGGTGGGATAGAGCTTTTCACGAAGATCAGAGCACCGTCGTTCACGGAGCTTCCAACTACGCGACTAGGTACACTGCTTTCTTGGGGTAGATCCTGGATGAATTATAAATCTAGCAATACCTTTTATTTTTCACAACCGAAACCAATCACACTAGTGTTGGCATAAAAAAAAAACTAAAATGAAGCTATCGCTCGAAAACTTTCAACAACAATTCGCTCTCTCTGTCGCTCTCGAGCATGAGTCATAAGAATAACAGCTCATGCACTGTGATTGCAAAACTCACCTGTTCAACAAAGTTGCACAACATGAGGATAGCAACGGACTTTTCTTGCACCACCATATACCAAAAATCTGGACACGTTTTTGGTAATGGTGCCTAAATGAGCGGTGTCGAAGTAACGATGAAGAAGATTTGCGGAACTATTCACACTCCCTAGCGAATTTATCCTGGTGAGATTGACCGAAAATTTTCATTTATTTTGCCCTATAGCTTTTCGGGTTTTGTTGAATGTTATTGGCGTTTTTGAGATCATTTCAAATCACGCAGTCTCCCAATATCTAATGTTTGCAAATTTTTATCAGAATGGGCTTGGGCAGGAACTGAGTGACTTTTTTTTAGATAGCTTGTCGCCGATGTCTTGCGCTGGTCAACTCCTCGCTATTGGATCAAATCTTCGGTGCCGTATTAGTGTTGATCGAACCCATCTAACCGTCGTCTCTCTGACCGGGCCCTCACCTCATGATTTACGAGTTGAGCGAGCGATTTTAGCAGCATTCGATTTTGAACCCAGCTCACCTATGTAATATCGAGGATTATTTCTGCACGTGTTCGAGCTTCAAGCTCAAAAAAAAACATTCAAGTGATATGTACATAACCTCCGCTTCCGAAAACCAGATGCGCGTCGAGTGCTGACCACAGGTCGCAAAGACGATGGCCTTGGTTACTAGTTATTTATAGTGACAGGGGCAGTTGCTCAGTCATAGTAGTAAATAGTGACACCTAATAGAATACAACTGCAATCGGCGAATCATTTCATTGGCAGAAAATATTACGTTTTGTGCAGCTCATCGCCACTTGTGGTGTGTGGTCTGCACTCAACGCGCGTTTGTTTTTCGGAAGCAGAGGGAATATATGTACAGGGGAGGAAACCATAAAACAAGACATTTTGCCCATTTCGCACTTCGCGATTTTCTCGTCGCAGAGGTTGCCGTCGCTGATGGAAGGTCTCGAGCAAGATATTCCTCAAGTGTCGGTCTATAAGCATACACACGCTCCCCTTCACTGCCCTGACCGTCTCAAGAATATGACCTCATTTCCCATCGTCGTCGAGCTCAAGGAGAGCTACAGTAACTGCTCAGCCCACAGCTCCTACCTAATTCCTTGAATCGTTGTTGGATGGTTTGAGACATTAACTCTTGATAGTAACCCCCACTCTGGAACCAGGGAGCGTCGTAATGGTACACTATCCATCGAGATCCCGTTAAAAGTTATTTCATCTTTGTCTTATCGGTACAGCAGCTGCAGGCAGGGCGACTGGTCTTACCGAACGCCGGACCAGATCCAATCCTTCCACAGAGACTGAGCGCCCTTTCACAATCACGGTATGGGTTGCCTAGATGTTTTGGAATGGAATAAGTTGTTTTTCTTCGGCATCTACTGTATTTACAGCACAAATATCTCATCGATCGTTTCTTTTGACATTTCACAGAGATTTCTGAACAAGAACGGCACTTTAAAAAGACAGATAAATGAACGGTTGATGAGTGTGGAATCTGGGACCGGGTGCAGCAAGCCCCAACTAGGGGATGGGGACTCATCCCCTCACCCACCTAGGGGATGAATACCCTTACCCAACTAGGGGATATGATCCCAAGATTGGGGATATATCCGCTCATCCGACACTCAGCAAGGGACCGTTTAAGGGATATATCCCCCTAGCCGAGACTAGGAGGTATATCCCCTGTCGGCAGAGACGGTGGCGTCATAGGACCCGTCGAAAAATGATGGGTCCTGTGACGTAACCCTTGAACGGTCTCTTGATGAGTGTCGGAGGAAGGGATATATCCCCAAGGTGGGAACATATCCCCAACCTTGGGAACATATCCCCAACTTGGGGACATATCCCCCAGTTGGATGAGGGGATGGGTCCTCATCCCCTAGTTGGGGCTTGCTGCACCCGGCCTCTGATATCTACGACACGCTCTGTGTTACTCTCCAGCATGTCAAATTCAGGAACATTTGGTGTCTTACAAGCTTTTAATGAAAGTACCTCTAGCATTCTGTAAAATCAATTTTAACAACAGTAAACAATTCCATGTTAAAAAACTACCTGCGTGCATATGAAGCGCTTGGGATTCACTGGTGTTGACACGTAGTTTGCATGAATATACGAAACCGGCCCGATCTTTAGGACAACACGGTCGTTGTCGAGACATCCGACATCCTATCATTCAAAAAGTCATTGAACGGAAAAACGCCTTATTGCGTTGTCCACTTCAAAATGTGATTTGTTGGCGAAATTAGGGTAAATTACAGCCAAGGTCAGGCTTCTTACGTAGCTGCCAAACCTTCAAAAACTTTCCATTTTCAAGCCAACGAGGCCAGCAAAGAACAATATTGTCTTGTAATCATAGGATACAATCATAGAAAAACAAGTTGGAAACATGGTGAACAACATTAGCTTTGAAAGCAGAACCTTATTCGGGAAAGACATTTTTCTAGTAAGGGACCGTCAAATATTTGAAAACTTCACAATACCGAAAGGAATTCATCACACTAACACTCAAACACATATAAGGATTAGTAATTTCTAGAATGGTCATACATCTCGTTGACGGCAGAATATCATTTTCGAGCTTCGGAGTCGAAAGCAAAACCGTAAGCATCGTTTGAAACAGTGCTGGAATTCTTCACTAGAATTTGGAGAGTACAATGCCTTTGTTCTTACTGCGCAAGAAAGTACGTAACAATTCAGATTTTGCCTTAGTCCCTTCATGAAATAACTTGTCCGAGTTTGAAAAGTCGCCAAGGAGATGGAGGCACTCATCGGATCATAGTTGTGATGGAAAGTAGTTATTCAGCATACTCTGACTGCCAGAAGAGACTATCACAGCCTTCGGAATATCTTTGTTTATGGTCATCCACGTTTCAGTAAACACCAAAAATGAAAAATCGCTAGAAAATCTATGATACCATCATCTGCGACGCTATTTCATCCTATCTATGTACTTGTGGGAGTTTAAGATCGATCTTCTGGTAATTTACTACGTTCACCTTTACATCTACAAGCAGGCAGAAGATAGACTTGTCGCAGCAGAACTTTTTGTGGTCGCCTTTGACCCGCACGAACATTAGTATACAGAGACCAGTCATGCTTTCCTGCTTCTGAAGCTCAAGACCGACTTATCTTATCTTGCGACGTTTTACAATATACCCGCTGAAACTTGACCAGTACTAAACAGCACTCTCATTCAAATAGAAAGGAAGCCGAAAATCATTCATTATTTCAAGGCAAGGGTGGGCCCAACCAAAGGCCCCTCTGGACAGAGGTGCTGGGCTCACCATTACAGTGGTAGTTCCACTCCGCACCTAAGGACGTCATCAATGGTAAGACGCTAGGGACTCAGCGTTGGATCTCTCACTTCCAAAAAAATTTGCGCCCTTCCATCATTCTTAATCTTGACTAGATCAATTCGATCCCGATCCGTGCCTTTGAGATATTGGGAGACGATATCAGCCGAGCACTTTTCGAAAGTTTAGAGTGGAAGAAGTTTTTTCGTGAATTCCTTCGTTTTATTACGCTGAAAAATCTTCGCGAGAGCTCTTCCGCCAAATCAAACCACTTTCATTCATATCAAAGTTGATCACCTCGCAGGAGGAACAATAAATCTTCCTTACATTAATTCGTGCAAAAATTAGACAAGTGCTGAGGAACAAACTAAATATCAAAGGAATCAAAACCCATTCATCCCCCATAACCACAATGTTAGCTCGATTACTCGACAAGGAGACAATGTGCCGAGTTTCATAGAAGAATATTTAGTCTCTGGAGAGAATCAGACCTACAAAAAACCTTGCTCTGGAGATGGTGGCAGTTAGGTAAGATGATGATAAGGGAAGGCATGGAAAGTGCGTCTTAGGGCAGCCACGTATTAGGCGACGCATTGAGAATAGAGAACAACAATCGGAAGAATAGGATGCAGTAGAAAATGTTATTGTCAAAGTGGAGAAAGCCAAAATGAGTTCTTAACTAAGGCTTCCTAAGAGGCAAGTGAAAACGCTCCCGCTGCCAACATTTGTGACAGATAGAGGGCGGAAATCAGATTGCGTAACAGCTCTCAGTTTTTCGTATTGCTTACAAACACAAAGCTGCTTTCTTGTTCCTTTCGTCCTTATTGAACAAAAACAGACACTCATCAAGAATTACGAATCACATCGAAAAAGTGAACAAATTTTTTTTAAACCTTTGAAGCGCCATCTTTGTAAAACCAAATTGGTTCAGCGGCGACTGCCGGAACCTCCCTTCCCTGCGTAAGCTTTGCAATTCTCCTGTACTCCTTATCCTCCCTCTTCCCTTCACTGCTCTCAGCTGCCACTGCAGCACCTTGTGGAATGACCGAAAGTGTGCTAAGTAGGTGTTCATATCGCCGATCGAGCGAATCGCTAATCGAATCACTAAGTATGACGTCGGCCTTAGGGGCTTCTTTATTCCATTAGCTGCTTTCCCACACACTTCATTGGGAGGGACAGACAGACAAACCGACACACCAACTAAGCGCTCTATATAAAAGAAGGGTATCATACTTTCTATCATTCTCGATTTTGAGCTATTACATTGCAAATTGTGTTTCGCAATTGATTTTGAACATTTGACGCATCTGAATGGTGAATTTGAAGCAACTTCGCTTTTTATTGGAGCAGAACTATCATCGCAAAGAATTAGCTTGCGTTAGTGTGATTGTGATTTATTTTGGATCGAATACTCGAGAAGTCAACCATTAGCTAGTCCGCAGACATTGAAAACTTCATGAACCTCAATATTACCTAGTTTGAGAGCAGTACCTTGTATCGATTTCTTCCCTGAGGGATTTGTGCCACAAACTCGGTCATCTTAGTGAAGTCGTTCACTCGTTTCATCGATTTGAATTCAGCTATAAGTCCCTGCACACCTTTTTTGAGCGTTCCTTCAACGAACACTTTAACCTGTAATTATTGGGATATATGTGTTAATGTGCAGTCACAATCAGTGTGATATGTATATGTTGAAGCGAAGCTCCAGTCACACAACAGAAAGCTAAGGCATCCCTGCTCTGAGGCATCTCGCGAACTACCCGATTTCGCTAGCGAATTGTTTATTCGATGAGCTTCCTTATCATGTCATGTTGCGGACGCACAGACAGACATGCATACATACATACAAACCGACCAATTACTTATCGGTTCATATAGTAGGCGGATGGTTCAAATTTGCGCAGCTTATACGTCTGAAAATCGCTGAGAGCCGGCAAAAGCCTTGATTCTGATAAGGGTTCTGAATGAGACAAAAGCAGATAATATGCCTGTCCAAGGTATCCGCCTGTCATGCCCCTTACATGCGCACAGCTTTGCTAAAACACAACTTTCGAATCGGAATAAAACCTTCATATTCGCTATGTTGTTACCAATCATCTCCATGAAAACATCTCTCATTCTGGGAAAATTTGAATTAATAGAAGGCTCAAAGCTGTCGGAAGGAGATTTCGACATACTCCGGTTCTCCAAACGATTTTGCCTTTGAGAATTGCGCCGATAGGCTCGGGTAGATTACCAGACATGTACCTGTGCCAAACGAAGGTGGCAGAGAAATCTATTTTTTTAATGATTTTTGCTCAGCCCATTTACGCCGCGGCCGTGTCTAGCGTTGAAGGTCAAAAGTATAAATGGTGAGAGATCGGACCTCGTTTGCTTCCTGGAGTAGGCACCATCCCGCAGCTTCTAAATGCATTAAATGTTCTATTCTTCAGGAGCATTGTTTTCGTCGTCAACTGTTTCGATCTCTAAGGTTGCAACGAGTGCACCATCAGAAAATTGAGGAAACCCCTGTTGGGAGTGCTTCGAGTTCAGACATGTTTCAAGCAGGGTCAACCGTCACGTTCGACATTTTTCATGTTTTGGCGACCGCTTTTCTCAGGGGTCACTGCCCTTATTCACGGGGGTCCATTTGGCGAACCCCTCTAGGTAATGAATGCCGAATGTGGACTAAATTGAAGTGAAATATTTCTTTCACTTCATTTTGCTCAAACAGTGAACTAAAACCTTTTAAACGACAATGAACTGTCCATGAACTAGAACAAAACATTTGAATATTGAATCCTTCACGATGCCATTTGAATTGAATTCTTTTCAAAAAATCATATGAGATTTTTTTTTAAAACATTCAATGATTTTTTTGAATAAAATTATCAATTCAAATGTTCAGTAAAGAATTCGATATTCAAATGTTGTGTTCGTAGTTCGTAAGTTCATTGTTTTCGAAATGGACAATAACTTCCATGCAATATGAACAGAACATTTGGAATATTGAGATATTCACTTGAAATTTGAACTTGAATTGTTCTTCAAAAAATCATTGATTTCTGAAAAATTCAATATTTTTTTCATGATTTGCCCAAAACTTCAAACTCATGCTTCCGGAAAGAACACAAAGCAGTCACGGGAGTAACTACAAAGAGAGTTTACGTTCTTCCCATCATATGCATTTCTCCTAAGATAGCCCAAAGGAGCAAGCTATACAGGGCACTGCTAATGAAACATTTTATTATGGTTAGCCGTCGCGAGATCAAAATTGTTCATCCAATCAGCCAAATGAGGATGAAAGCGAAATGTTAAGACGCAAATGGAGGGATATCCAACAAGTCACAATGAAGACTGACGTAACTTTGCTCAACAGCTGAAAAAGAAGGAAGGGATTAAGAGAGTAGGACTGAACATAGATTGCTAGAAACTGCTGCCAGAAGCGTTTGCGTTGCGGGGTCAGACCTTGACCGCGGGCGGTATCACCGGACGGCTGGAAACGGGACGCGGCGAAGCAAAGTTTTAGAGATGTGTAAGCTTCTTTGACGTATTTGTTTCACTTATGTGAGGAGGTTAACTGTGGCTGAGGTGGTTTACAGAAAATTGCAAGGATGACCTATACCCCCCCCCCCCCCCCCCCGGCCCCCCCCCGCTTCCCGAAAGTATTTCTGTCAGAAGCGTTACAGCTCAAATTTGAGAAGGCGCACTCCAATTTTGAGAGCTCATAAAATCTTCTCGTATAGCGACATCTTTTGAAAATTTGTGAAAGTTTCTAGAAACTTCAAATATTTCTCTAACAAAAGTTAATAAAAACTTCAGTGATTGTCCCTTTTCAAAAATTTGCCCAGTTTCGACCAGTTTTCCCTGCAACTATACACGAGTTTTTAAGGCTTTAGCGACTGATAACTGCACTTCATTTTGATTGCATTGTGTTTCCTATTTCATGGGTTGAAGAGCAGGTTTTGCTCTTTATAATAAGCCCTAAATATTTTTCAAGTTCATTTTTCGAGAAAATCCCCACGTTCGAAATTCGGGTTTTGCCGACAGCATTCTTTGAATCGCGGAGTTTTTTGAGGCTTCATACGAGCATACTCCTTGCATTTTGATGCTGCGTTTTCCTCTCTTTCCATGGGTGAAAAAGCAGAATTTGCTCTTCTAAACAACCCTAGAACCATTTTTCAAAGTTCATTTTGTCGGAGAAAATCGACTTTGAACTTTTGATCCCAATAGGTTTTTAGCACACATGCGAGTTTTGAGCTTTTCAGCAATAATAACTTCCTTCAAAGACATGTTGAAGAGGCGAAGACATTTTTGAAGACGCGAGTTCTTTTTTCTTCTGTGGTTTCACGATTTGAGAAGAACCTTCCGTTAGAAAAGTAGGTTCCGAACAAGTTCAATTACCACAGAAAGTCAACTTTTCATGGAGATGATATCAATTGTTCTCTAATCCTGCAGGAACACCGTATTTGCCCAATAACTTCTCTTTGTGCATAATTAATCGAATTCTAATGTCGGTCTGCACAAACAATTCTTTGCCTCGGATAACGCCAACGACGGCGCATCTGTGGCTGCAGTCCTCGAAATTGCGACCCCTTCCGCTGAAAACTGCGACGCATTCGTTCGAAACAGTTGAACAGACGTTGACCCTGGGCTTAATCAGTGAACAGCAGTTTTTTCTGCAGTCAGCCCACTTGTACTGCAGCAGGGTATACACCATTTCGCATTTTTTCTGGTCACCCTCATTTGCAGCCCATTCCGGGTCCAACTGGATATGACATAACCATCAAAAACCAATTCTCTCAACACCAATACAATCGCCTGCATTCTAAAATACTGAAAAGAATAGCAAGTGCAGGTGATAAGCTTTTCATTCAAAATGATCTTCACCTGTAGAGCGTTTTTGCTGCCCTTTGACTGATTTTTTGAAGCCTCACAACCATAACCTAACGAAGTTGTGTTGAAAAGGTCTAAGTAAAATGAGTTACAAATAAGTTTAACATTTCTCCTATATTCTTATCGTATTTACTTTGAATATGTAGTGGACGCTTTGAGAAGTTTATTGAAATGTTTTACAAATACACAAAGGTACGTTCACTGTTTCGACTGGTAGATTCGACTAACAGATGGGAACAAAATAAGGTGGATAATGTTTTTGGCCCTTGCTCACACAGTATGGCCATATCTTTTCGAGTCAATCGTTACGCGTTGCCTACTATAATGGGCTGCTCTTACGGATCCTCTCTGTCTCTGTTCGCTTGCAATTTCCTTTCATGGCACTATTAGATCGACCTTGCCGCTATGATTTCTTCGGATACAGTGCGTATCATAATATAGACGCACCCCGACTAAATACTCTAGCCGCGCTGCCAATCTGAGTCCTTGTCATCTGGCTATCACCACCCGTAATCAGCATGCGGAAAACATATGCTTCAAGCATTCCACGTGAAATGGAAAAGAATTCGGTCATTCTTTCAATTAGGTTGAATGATTGTTTAGGCTTGTTATCAAAAGTAATAGGCGCACCTGGAAATCTAATACATTTGATATTAAACAAACAATAAACACTACTGATAATTAATTGTTCCTCCATGTTTAGAAGTGATTTCAAAAATTCGATTTTGCATTGATTCAATAATCTAATACAGTCAAGTTGCCATATCGCAAACAACGCAATGCTACCCAATTGCCATCTTGAGATCTCTCACTCCAGAAGTTGTTCCCTGGCGGTAAACATCTCCGACAAAGATGCCTCAGATACTTTCTGTGAATAAGTATCAGGATAGTCCATGGCGACGATATCTCGCATACCTAAACATGATTTGGGGACCTGCTCTCGAGGGTCGCCACGTTGTCTTGTTGGAAAACAAATTCTCCTTCTTCGGGACGAGCCAAAAAATGTAATAGATGACGACGTAGCACTTCCTAGTAGTCTGGCGAGTCTACATGAATGGAGGTGGAGGTGATCTCAAGCTTACAGTTCCGAAGGAATCCTACCAAACTATCACGCTACCTCCACCGAAATCACGTCTACTGAGGCACTCTAGTTCCTTGCGGAGGTCTCTCAGGTAGAACGCACTCCCATCTTAGCCATCCAAGTTGAACAATTTCTCGTCAGAAAATATGACCTAAGCAGGAAATTTCAACTCAGAGAGCTTTATGAGAAGGTCGCGTGTCTTCAATCAATCTGTTGCCATGTTCTTTCGGGCACTGGAGCCGGGCTTCCTTATAGGCGTCGGTAAGTGGAAGAGCTGGGCGAAGACCACAGTCAATTATGTTGTTGTTGTCCTCCTTATCGTCATTCCGGACAAAAAACCCGGTAAGGTGGCTCGAGCGCAACTGATGCTGGTAGCCGACTCAGAAACGAGGCATCTAATCGTACGAGTGGAGTTAGCTTCTTCGGCCTTTAAAGCCTCTAAACTCTTTTTTTTCTCCCGCAGTAGCCTGGATCATGCAGAAATCGGTTGATAGACCTTGATGAACGCTGCAGTTGTTCAGCATTTCGACGACTGCTTAAGTATGCTGTGTACAGGGCGCGACCCTGTACCTAGCCGGCCTCCTACGAATGTGGACCTCGTGGCATTTTTCGCTATTATGCAGAGTACTCACCCCTAGTTGTTCGTTTGCTGAAATGGAAAGTTGGTCATGTGTAGGCTATTATTTTAACTAAGTTAATGGAGTGCGTCTGTACTTTTGATGCAGGCAAAATAAAGTTCACCTGTTGGAAGAAAATCCGAATCCCTTCCACTTCACGTGGAAGCCGGTAAACATAGGTTTTCGTGCATGCTGATTCAGATGGTGGTAAGTATGTCAGTCGGGAACTTCTATGAATGTCAGGTATGGTAGTTTAAGGGGTGCGTCTATACTTATGATACGCACTGTATTGTCATTTGTTTTTTGGAGCGGCTTCTAGCTACCCATTCAATCACTGTTCTTTCAACCACATCTTCAGCTCAACGTTCGATCACATAGAATAATCCACAACGCTCGAAATGAACTAGTTTTGGCTAGCCAATATTTGTTTGGCCCAAGATAGGACCATTGAGCTCAGCATCAGAGCTGCACAAAATTCAATCCGTGAGCCGCCTGTCGCCTGGAGTCGCCAGTGAGCCCAGCCGTTGTGAACATTAAAATTGACAACAACCTTCTCCAAACTCGGAAGAGGCTAGCCTTTGGTTCAAGTTTTTACTCCCTTGTGATAACGGGTTCAATTCATTGCTAAGTTGAAGACATGCCCCGAAATCAAAGAGGTCTTCTTTCACACGCATACGAATGTGCTAGCGCCAAATGAGCCAAGAGTAGAAAGAAATGGAAGAGAATCTGTCGGAAATGCTTAGATGAAGGACTTGCTAATCTTCGTAATGTGACTGCGTTGATAGAGTATAAAAAGGGTAGCTTTTGAAGGTTTCAAATCCCAAATAATTCTCCAGCCCCATAGACTGAACGAGAGTAGGAAGTATAAGGCGAAAGAGCACAACATCTGAGGGGGCACCAGATAACAGGCCCCTGCAGACGGAACATTGCAGCTGCTGCATCTCACTTTGCAGACCCTTAGCGTCCTTGTCGGGCGATTTCCATGCACGAGACTGCCACAACTGTTCGTCCTCCAGGTGCCTGTACTGCAAACCAAAGGGAATCCCTCACACGACTTCTGCCCGGGTTGTGTCGCCAAAGACGAGTTACGATGTTCTTGCCATGCTAGTTTTTCAAAAGTCCTGTTAAATATTCGTGAAAGTTCCCAATTAGAGACCTGATCATCCATGAAAGATATTGAAGAATTTCGTGTTGATCTTCATGCAGGTTCCGTTCGCGGCGCACGCCAGAAGCACTCGACTTTTCGCATCTCCATTTTTTTGCCCGTACAAAAAATTTTGGTCTATGGTATTTATAAGCGTGCATTCCTCCTGAGACTGTCTGATCTGCAGCCGCTTTCATAATGGCCCTCACTGAATTAAAGACACGAGTCAGGATTAGGCGGTCATAGAAGGCTTTTCCATCATTACTACGGCCAGGACAGCGCTCAGAGCGGTGACGCCACGCTCCTGACTCGAGATTGCGCGGCGACATAGCCTCTGGCCTACTATAACACTTACAGCGATGGCTTTGCATCAGCTGTGCCCGCCCTCCGCGGGATGTGGTGCATGGCCAGCATACCATTTTCTGGTTCAGTCGCCGGAGCAGCCCACTGAGCCCGACCTTTGCCTTCAAGTTGAACATTGTGTGGTCAAGATCACGGTACGGTAGCACCATGGGGAGAAGGCACTTTTCGCCAGGGTGGTACTATTGACCACCGATTGAGTGGGATGCACCGTACAAATATCGCTACTTGATGCCCAGAGGTCGTCTTAGATTCTTCTCTTCTGCTCTTTCAAGCTAGCCAGCTCTCGCCCCACCAGACCCACCGTCAGCTCTGCGAATTTATCAGGATTTTCACCCCTCCTCCTTCATATAGTAGGCGGATGGTTCAAATTTGCGCAGCTTATACGTCTGAAAATCGCTGAGAGCCGGCAAAAGCCTTGATTCTGATAAGGGTTCTGAATGAGACAAAAGCAGATAATATGCCTGTCCAAGGTATCCGCCTGTCATGCCCCTTACATGCGCACAGCTTTGCTAAAACACAACTTTCGAATCGGAATAAAACCTTTATATTCGCTATGTTGTTACCAATCATCTCCATGAAAACATCTCTCATTCTGGGAAAATTTGAATTACTGAAGGCTCAAAGCTGTCGGAAGGAGATTTCGACATACTCCGGTTCTCCAAACGATTTTGCCTTTGAGAATTGCGCCGATAGGCTCGGGTAGTTTACCAGACATGTACCTGTGCCAAACGAAGGGTGGCAGAGAAACTTATTTTTTAATGATTTTTGCTCAGCCCATTTCACGGCGGCCCGTCTAGCGTTGAAGGTCAAAAGTATAAATGGTGAGAGATCGGACCTCGTTTGCTTCCTGGAGTAGGCCACCATCCCGCAGCTTCTTATGCATTATGTTCTATTCTTCAGGAGCATTGTTTCGTCGTCAACTGTTTCGATCTCTAAGGTTGCAACGAGCTGCACCATCAGAAATTGAGGAAAACCCCTGTTGGAAGTGCTTCGAGTTCAGCAATGTTTCAAGGCGCTGTACATTTACCGCGCACATACTTATTCTGAGCAGTTACCGTATTACCTTCTCCAAATATGAATACATAAAGTTTTCCACAATCAAGAATGTTTTTTCCCGTAGCCTAAAGAAGAGGTGGGAGCGTGGAAAAATTTCGGAAGATCTCGAATCTTGATAAGCTGATTAGAAGGCTTTTCTTCCTCTAAAAGATGACACCTAGACTGCCAGATAGTTGCGAAGTAAATCACCAATGAATGCAGGGAAATACTCGATGTGCAGACGGTGGATATTTTTTTACCGACATAATACATGTTAGCGTGTCACAATGAATGAATTCCCAACGCAAATCGATGCTCCGCACCGGAACATTGTAAGCTTAATCAGTGAACAGCAAGTTGTTTTTTGCAGTCAGCACTTGTACTCATCAGTTATACACCACTTCGCAATTTTTTTTCTGGTCACCCTAATTTGCGCCCATTCCGTGGATCACAACTGGATATGACCATCACATCAAAAACCCAATTCTCTCACCCAATACATCACTGCTTCTAACTACTGAAAAGAATAGCAACGAGAAAGGTGTACACTTTTTCATTCAAATTGTATCTCACCTGAGAGCGTTTTGCTGCCCTTGACTGATTTTTTGAAGGCTCATCAACCACACCTAACGAAGTTCGTGTTGAAGGTCTAAAGTATAAATGGAAGGTTACAAATAAGGGTTTAAGCATTTCTCCTATTTCTTAATCGTGTTCACTTTGAATATGTAGTGGACGGCTATTGAAGAAGTTTATTTGAATGTTTTCAAACAGCACAAGGCTACGTTCAACTTTTTCGACTTGGTAGATTCTACTACAGGATGGGACAAAAATAAGGTGAGAAAATTTTGTGCCCCTGCTCGAATCAGTATGGCCATATCTTTTCGAGCAATCGTTGCCAGTGCTTATTATAATTGCTGCTTACGAGCTTTGCAATTTCCTTCAATGGGCACTAAGGAGTCGATCCTTGCCCGTATGATATTCTTCGGAATATTGTCATTTTCTGGAGCGGCTTCTAGCTACCCATTCAACCACTTTCAAACACATCTTCAGCTCAACGTTCGATCAAATAGAATAATCCACAACACTCAAAATGAACTAGTTTTGGCTAGCCAATCTTTGTTTGGACCAAGATAGGACCAGTTGGCTCAGCATCAGAGCTGCACAAAATTCAATCTGTGAGCCGCTAGTCGCCTTGAGTCGCCAGTGAGCCCAGCCGTTCTGAACATTAAAACTGACAACAACTTCCCCCAACTTCGGAACAGGTTAGCATTTGGTCAAGTTTTTACTCGATCACTCGGGTTCAATTCATTGCTAAATTGAAGACATGCTCCGTGATATCAACGATGTGTGCTTCTTTCTTACGAATACGAATGTGCTATCGCCAAGTGAGACAAGAGTAGGATAAAATATAAAAGAATCTGTCAGAAATGCTTAGATGACGGACTTGCTAATCTTCGTAATGTGGCTGCGTTGAGAGAGTATAAAATGTGTAGCTTTTGAAAAGTTTAAAAATCCCAAATACTTCTTCAACCCCATAGATTGAACGGGAGTAAGAAGTATAAAGCGAAAGAGCACAACATCTGAGGGGCACCAGATAGCAGCTCCCTGCAGACGGAACATTGCAGCTGCTGCATCTCACTTTGCAGACCCCTAGCGCCCTTGTCGGGCGAATTCCATGCACGAGACTGCCACATCTGTTTGTCCTCCAGGTGCCTGTACTGCAAACCAAAGGGAATCCCTCACACGACTTCTGCCCGGGTTGTGTCGCTAAAGACGAGTTACCATGTTCTTGCCATGCTAGTTTTTCAAAAGTCCTGGTAAATATTCGTGTAAGTTCCCAATAGAGTCCTGATCATCCATGAAAGATATTGAAGAATTTCGTGTTGATCTTCATGCAGGTTCCGTTCGCGGCGCGCGCCAGAAGCACTCGACTTTTCGCAACTCCACTTTTTTGCCCATACAAAAAACCTTGTGGTCTATGCTATTTATAAGCATGCATTCCAAGCTTGCTAAGCACAGCCCTGCGACCATTTATCCTGAGACTGTCTGATCTGCAGCCGCTTTCACAATGGCCCTCACTGAATTAAAGCCACGAGTCAGGATTAGGCGGTCATAGAAGGCCTTTCCATCATTACTACGGCCAGGACTGCGCTCAGAGCGGTGACGCCACGCTCCTGACTCGAGATTGCGCGGCGACATAGCCTCTGGCCTACTATAACACTTACAGCGATGGCTTCGTTGCATCAGCTAGGCCCGCCCTCCGCGGGATGTGGTGCATGGCCGGCATACCATTTTCTGGTTCAGTCGCCGGAGCAGCCGACTTTTGCCTTTAAGTTGAAATTGTGAGGTCAAGATCACGGTACGGTAGCACCATGGGAAGAAGGCACTTTTCGCCAGGGTGGTACTATTGACCACCGATTGAGTGGGATGCACCGTACAAATATCGCTACTTGATGCCCAGAGGTCGTCTTAGATTCTTCTCTTCTGCTCTTTCAAGCTAGCCAGCTCTCGCCCCACCAGACCCACCGTCAGCTCTGCGAATTTATCAGGATTTTCACCCCTCCTCCTTATTATTCCTAGTTGTGCTCATTGTTTGTTGGCTTCAATAACTTTGTTCTTGTTCCTTCGCCGCTTCTCATCGTATACGACCCTGGAGCAAACCATGATTTCAACTCAACCAGCTCTGCTCATTAAGAAAGTTATTCCAAGCCGTTAAGGATGCGTACCGCAACCAACATAAGGGCCAAGCAATCTAGGGCGGATTCAAACGACGAGGAAATGGACGACATGGATAAGAACGGATTGGATTCTCTACCGTGTTAGAGAACAAAAAGAAACACCGCTGCTAGGTGAGGTGGCTGCGATCAGAAGAGCTTGCGACGAAGCTTTGAGCTATCACTTTAGGAGGCTGAACGAGGAGAAAGAGCAGTCATTTTGAGTTCTGTAGGAGCAGCCGCGACAGCTGCAACGTAGAAATCGAAGTGAGGGACCTCAGAGATTGTGGGTCGAGAGTGGAATCTCCACTAGCTCACGAGCTTAGCTCACCATTAGCATGTAACCCCTTTCCCTCCGGCAACCCTTATCCACATTTCTCCCGGTCGCCTAGCCGTTTAGGAACCGAGTTATGAGAGTGGTGGCAAACTCCGCCCACTTCGGAGAGTGCCGCGCCTAGCGTTCACATCAAACTCTACTTCTCCTCTCAC